>JAKSZP010017951.1:0-23754 GCA_022478985.1 Massospora cicadina
GGAAATCAATAAAGCTAGCCAGCAAAAAGGCATTGGTGGCGAGTTTGATTATTTCTTTGTTGGCATATGAAAACAAGCACCCATAGTCGACACAAAGGCAAAATTGGATAATGGATCTGGGTAGGGCGAGAGAATGGGGTCAAGTTGAGTTGATACGCGCAAGGTGAAGCACTAGTCCCATGGAGGGACAAATTGGCCAGTAGAGTTTGTCAGACTATTTGAGCCCATCCAAATTCGTTTCCCTACAGGGCGGAAAATTCTGAGAGGTGGATCACTGCTGCCCCACACTGGAGCAGCAGGTGGTGGATTCGAGGACATCAATTGTAAAATGGACATGTCTAGATGGCTTTGGATAATCTAAACTTTTTATAAAATCGCTCAAAAGTGAGATTGAGTGGAAAGAAAAAGTTTACCCTCATGATAATTCCTCAAATTCCTAATGCCCAAATTCACATTTTTATAAGGAATGGGTGTTGGGTTCAACCCCCATTTTGGCCCTTTCTTTATGACTTTTTTCTCGAATTTTGTCTTCTAAGTAAGTTTTTCCCTTTCAAGAAACTTTTGGTTGAACTATCATCTGGGTATAGGGTTTGGGGACTGTGGTGTGGGGCATGAATTCTCTAAATTCTTCACAAAGTTGCTTACTTTTTTATCTAAAATTTGCAGTTTTTGACACTAGGATGGGTTTGGTTGGTGGGAAGTTGAAAGAGGCCTGTGGCAAACAGGGAGGGGCAGCAGCCACCCATCACTCTTCCAAGTTATGCCCCAGGTCAGAGATTTTGGTGAGAGGCAGGACCTAGGGTTTGAACCTTTTTTGGTTCTAAAGGGGTGCATGCCCCTATCTATCTTAATAGCTGTATCCAAGGGCCTTACATTACCCTTCCCTAATAGGATAGGGTCCACCCCCTTCAGGTTCTTTTGCAAAGGCATAATTTTTGTGAGGATTAGGGAATTTAATAGCAGCTAGGGTGGCGGACTTGGGTGGGGTAGGTGCAGGAGCATTTGGATACTTCTTGTGAAATTTCTCCAGTAAATCCTGGCAGTTGGTACAGTTCTTGGATGGGACCCAACTATCTTCATATGGATGGAGATCCCTTCCAAAATACTAGGTACTAAAAAACACAACTGACTCTTAGTTAGTTCAAGGTCTTCTCTACCTCAAACTCTGGAGCACCCTTAACCAATATGGGCTCTACCTCCACAGGCTTCTGTCCTCTAAACCGTGATAAGGAGTAGGCATGAAAGGAGTTGTGAATCTTCCAGTGTGGAGAAAGTTCCGCGTGAAAGGACCCATTGTTCAATATTTGGGGAATGGGGAAGGGCCTGCATGCTTGCAAGCCAACTTATTACATGGCTACTTGATGCGCAAAATTTGGTATCCACCATAACCAAATCACCTTCTTAATAATTTGAAGCCTTAGGTCGTTACTTGTCTGTAAATTGCTTGGCATTATTGGTGGATATAGTAATCTGTATCTAAACCTGTTGATGCACCTATTGGATGTGGTGACAAAGAGATCTTCAGCAGGGATGTTGCTACGCACTTGTGACCCAACACTGATATCAGGGTTGTATCCAAATTAAAAACATATGTGACACCCCCGTTGATGCATGTTGCCTGTTCACATGACTTTATTGTATGGGTCAATTGCCAAGACAAGGCTGGGAGCCAAGAGTCAAAAAAGGTCAAGCTACATGACCTTCCTGACTTAAGGCACACCTTGGACCAACGCTGGGTGCAGGCCAGATATGCCCAGGTTGGTTCAGAGGAAGTGCGAGTTGACTAGCCATGTGTAACGGCCATAGCGGTAAAATAGACGTGATACCATTTAATTAAAGATAGTTCAATTTGGTTAATCAGTGAATGGGGGTTTGAAACACATTCAATTTATGAGACTTTCCAACTAGGGTCAACCTCAACTTCAATCAAATATTAAGTTTGGACGATTTTGAAGTATAGTACCCTTTCAGAGGGAGGCGTGCGCTTATTGGTGCACCTGGGCTTAGTACCACTTTCACAATTGATTATTCCCCCATTTTGGTTTAGATATGATTCCCCAATACCAACCTTTCTCGTTGGTCATCTTCTTTCCCAATAAAAATCACGTTAGTTTATGTTTTCTTATAATTATGTTAACTTGGGTGAACCTGTGCGCAGATCTCTTTGAGGAGGTCTCAAACAACGCCAGCCAATTTTATCAGCACTAAATTTACCACCGCAGCTTGGGAATTGCTGGCCGCCCTGGTCCCCTCCAGACCGAAGCACCCAAGCAAACCAGCCCTGAGCAAAGCTTGGGTATGGACATCTTGTTAAGTCCACCCAAGTCTTGTCATTAGTTAGCTACCTATTAATAAACACCGCCTTGCACACTCTTGCCTTTTGTTACTTTAGCTCCAGCACCCTCTGCGGGGCTATTCTCATCTTATTACTGATGATAAGTTCCCTGGCGTTGTGGCGGTGCACTGCGCACCATCACCCTGGGAACTGTAGAGTTATAGACACTCTCCTGACATGGAGGGAGTTATTATATGAAAATTGGTACATATGGAAGTCCGCTGCCCATGCATCCTGAGAAGCAGTCACAGCATCAAAGGTACTGCTCTAAGGACTGGTTAGTTCTATCTGTTTGGCCATCAGATTGGAAGTGATAGGCTGAAGATTTTTAAGGCTTAATCTTCAAAAATTTAGCGCAAAGCCTCCCATAAATGTGAGGTAAACTGATTGTCATGGAAATGGCAGAAGAAGCTTAGAATGGCCTGCCAGTTGGGATGCATAAGCACCCAGAATAGCAAGCCAGAATGCCAGAGGCATTGCTGACTGAATGACCTAAATGGAGCCAGGCATTGGGAAATGACGAATTGTTGGTGCAGTACAATGGTGAGTATGATCCTAACGATGAACCACACTGAACCCACTCCCAACCAAGGGGGTCTTGCTGCAGGGGGTGAGGTTATTGAGATAGTATTGATAAAATCCTTAGCATATAGTGCCATTTCAACCGGGGTGGCAAGGAGATGGATTCTCTCTTGAAATTGGTGGACATATGGTCACAAGATGCCTGTGTATTACTGTTGGAAGTTAGTGATAATGGGGTTGTAGAGCCAAAAAATATTGAACTCGCTGGACCCAATCAATGACGGAGGGGGTCATAGTGACCAAGAGTACTGGTAGAGCCCATCCAGTATATGGACTGATGGGCCACTAGGGAAACGCCATCAGGGATGCGGGCAGAAGAGATAATAAAAATTGTTTGGTTTTTTGTTTTGGCAAAATTTTATTGAAGGAAAAGGAAGAAAATCAACCAACAATTTTCTCAGTGCTATGCAACTGATTAAATAGTGGTCTATTGGGGTAGTGACAAGCCAGGATTGGGACCCTCATTTTTGACCTAACCGGCGAATTGTTTGGGAATGGCGGGTTTGTTCCTTAGGAACTGACATTGCAAATTTTGGCAGTGGGCCGAGTCGCTGTCAGTTCAACCTCAAACATCCAAATTGAGGCTCAGTTATGTTTCCGATGGTTGGCACAACAGCATTTGGCCAATGAGTGATGGGAATCCCCCAAGGCCACCCCACATAGGGGCGGGTCCATTTGGTTGGGAACAGGTTTGGGACGCCCAACCTGCCCACACTCAGTCGCTGAACTGTTTGTTCAGTCAGTGACATCACATCAGACGCAACGCCCAAATTGCCAACAGGGGGCTTCAAACCCTTGTTGATGGTGTCCAATGCTATAGCCTGATTGTCAAGGATGATCCCCAATGACTTTGGTAGGAAGGTTCTTTGTTTGATCAGCATATTGATCAAATTGGAACTTTCAGGCGTTCTGGCAAATACCTCAGTCTTCATGCCCTTCTAGCCATTTGAAATTTTTTCATCGGCCATATTGCCACTCAAATTAGATCTGACCAATTTCAGTTTGACAATCTTGGCGCAGATTTTGCTAATTTTCCATAACAGTTCTGCTGAGGTGAGTGTGGGTACTGGGGGTGGGATCCAAAGTGGAAGAGCTGTTACCCATCACTCATCAAATATGTGAGTGAGATCGCCCTGAGTAATGAGAGGTACCACCATCCTCTTTGGTGTCCTTTTACTCGGGAATGGGAAGATGAACCAATCAACAGCCAGGGGATGTTCCCCAGGACTTACATTACCCTTTCCTTTTTCCAAAGGAAGGGCACCCCCACCAGGAAACTGCACTAGAGCCACATTCTTGTGTGCTTTGGGTAGATTGATAGCCATAAGCATCGCGACTTTCTGGGGGGGCGAAGAGCCTTGGGGTTAGATATATGGAATGCTTCAACCAGGTCCATGCATTTCGTGCAATTGTGCACCTTGACCCAACTATTCTCATAGGCCAGATACCCTTTCCAGGCCACTAGATATTGGATGGAACGTCACAACTTCCGGGATGCCAGGATAGCCTCTACCTCAGCTTCTTCCTCATTATCAACAATGATTGGTTCCAGTTCCATGGGAATTGCACTCTTGAAGGGCGACATCTGGTAAACATGGAAAAAGGGATGCTGCTTCCAATGTGCAGGAAGCTTCAGTCAAAACGCCCCATTACCCAATACCTCCTCCACTAAATGGGGGCTCAAGCGTTTACTGGCGAATTTATGGGAAGGGGTTTAAATTCTTAAATGATGGGTATTGAGCATGACGTAGGAACCCACCATAAAATCATGACCTGGAAGACGCTTATGATCCGCAAACCACTTATAATTGTCAATGGCTTAGTAAGGTGTTCCCTCACTAAAGCTTGAGTCAATCTGATGTTGGTAGCATGGTCCGCGGCAGCTTGAACCTCAGGCCTCAAGCACGGCCCAACCAAAATGAAGGATTATAACCCAATGTTGCTTCATATGGGAAAACCCCATGGATGCATGGGTCCCATTATTGTAAGCAAATTGAGTGAGGGGCAAGTCTCCGGCCCAAGTATCCTGCGCTGCTGTAGCATAGCAACGCAGGTACTGTTCAGGGACTTGATTGACCCTCTCAGTCTGACCGTCAGACTGAGGGTGATATGCTGTTGATCAACAGGGGGATATTTTCAGGATTGATAAGAGTTCACTCTAAAAGCGTGCGGTAAACTGTGAACCCCAGTCACTGATGATCTCCTGGGGAAGACTGAACATCAAAAACATATGGTGTACAAAAAGATGGGCGGTTTCTTCTGATGAAATTATGGAAGTGCAAGGTATAAAAAGTTAAATTTTGTGAAACAATCCACCACTACCATCACCGCTGTGTACCCGTTAGAACAGGGGAGTTCAACAATAAAGTCCATGGACACTGAGGTCCATGGTCCCTCCGCCTGTTGTAAGGGGTGCAGATGGCCGTTTTTCCTGGAGCAATCCAACTTGGCCCTAGTGCAAGTAACACAATCGGCGATCCAAGCTGGGACCTCTTTTGTCAGACCTGCCCAATTAAAGGTTCGCTTGATCAAATTGATGCATTTCTTGTTACCAGGATGTCTGACCGTGAGGGGGATCATGATGTGCATGGAATATCTCCGATTGGAAGGAGGGGGAACCCAAATGTGAGAGTGGAAGTAAATGAGTCCCTCTTCTAAGGAGTATAAGGAGTGTTTGTGACTCAAGTGAGCCAACTGCTCGACCAACTCCACACCCTCAGGGAAGGCCATTTGGCTGGCTAAAACCTGAGCCACTAGTGGGGCGTTGGGAGCCAAAGTGATGGAGGAAACAACGGGGGGAATGATTGACAGGATCTGAGCGGTAGGAATCACGGTAAAAAGATCCACTTCCTCTGGTTCTGAGGGACAGTGGGTGGGACTATGGCTTAGGAAATTGGGAAGTACATTAAGCGCACCTTTAACGAATTCATATTTAAAGTTAAAACTGCACAGGTCCTGATAGATTTGGGCCTGCCAATGCGCCAATTTTTGGGTTTTGTGAAAATACAAAAGGGCCTGGTGTCTGTGCGGACTGTTAATTCATGGCGGGCACCCTGCAACAGATACCGCTAATGAGTTAATGCCCATGCAACAGCTGCCAATTCCTTGTCATAAATGGCCTAAAACTGCTCTGTGGCTGTGAACTTTCAGGAGAAATAAGCGACTAGATGTTCAAGACCATTGTGCTCCTGAAGGAACACTGCTCCCACTGCTACTGATGAGGCATCGCATGTAACAATATATAGTCTTTTGGGAACAGCATGTTTCAAAATGGGCGGAGACACGAACACCTCCTTGATCAATTCAAACGCCTGCTGGCATTTGGGCATCCAACAAAATGGTACATTTTTCCCAGTAAAGGGGTGGAGCGGTGCGGCCAACTGGGAAAGTGCTGGGAAAATTTTTTTAAGAAAATGATGGTTCCAAGAAACTTTAAAGTTGTTTCTTTGTATTCAGAGTTGTCCATTCTTAGATTGCATCTAACTTGTCGGGAGGGATTGCATAGCCATCTTTGAGAACCAGGTTCCCAAGGAAAGTAACCTCCTCCCTATAAAACTCACACTTGGAAGGTTTGAGGAACATACTTGCCTTATGCAAGGCGACCACCACCGCTTCCAAGTCAGTAGTATGTTATTCAGGAGTTGGGGAGTGAACCAGGATATCATTGATGTATGCAATTGCACAGGTAAACCGGAGGTCACCCAGTACATTGTCAACCATCCGTTGAAACATAGCGGGAGCATTCTTCAGTCTGAAAGGCATTACACAAAATTGGAAAATACCACGCTTCTTCTGGATCTTTGTTAACCATTCCTGTCCTTCCATTACCCAGATTTGGTTGAAGGCGTTTACCAGATCCAGCTTAGAGAACACATGGGATTTGGCGATTGCCCGGCTGATTGTCTGCTCCAGAGTCAAGGGGTAGGGATCAGAAACTGTTATTTTTGTCAAATGACCATAATCCATGCAGGGACGGAGAGAACCATCCACTTTTTTGGCAAAGATGATGGGGGAGGCGATGGGTAAACTCTTTGAACAAGCAACCTTTTTTTCAACATATCATCCAACCAGGTATTGAGTGCAACTTCTTCCTCCGCTGTATGGGGATACAACGGGAAGTTGATGTTCACCAACTCCATGGTTGTTCGAAACCCACAATCAAACCTAGTGTGTTTAGTTAGGCGATCCACCTTTTCCATATTGAAGATTCTCTGATATCACAACAAGCTTTTAGGGAAATTGGCTGGGACGCCTGTAGAGGTGACCAGGGTAGTGATAGAGCTAGTTCCTTGTATCTTCTTGAGGGTGTTGATCAGAGGAAATTCTCCCTCCAGATGACCATTGATAAATGACAATGTATTAGACTCTAAATGAATCTTCACATGTTGTCAGCGCCACCACCCCACACCTAAGATCACCGGAAACACCAAGTTCAGCATAGCCAAAAAAATGATCTCAGAAGCTGAACTGGTGGATTGAAAAGGGTACCTTTCAGTGAACGACATACAAGGACTTATAAGCAGATGGGGCCACCATCACTGAGGAGCCCACATCCATTTCCAGTTTTAATTGTTGCACCAACTCAACACTCATGAAGTTCCCCGCAGCTCCGTTATCCACCAGATCTTCAAAGGAGACATGATGCGGGCTGACACTGATCTTCATAGGCACAAGGAAATAAGCGAAGTTTTGTTTATTGGAAGATTTGGCCAACTCATTTGCGACTGAAGAAATAACGGGCATATTGGGGGTAAGGTTGGGGTCCTTTGCCGGAGCAAAAATTGGAAGTATGAGAGTGGGGGAAACGACTTCCTCCATCTGGGCTTTAACAGAATCATTGATAGTTAACTCTGTACCCGCTAGACAGGCTCAGGAGTTACGGCAAGATTGGTACTCAAGTCTACCACTAATTTGGAGATAGACACATCATCTGCATCTACTTTGGGTAATCCAATCAAAAATTCGCCTTCTGATAACGGGTAACATGATGGGGTAAGGCGTTGATGGTGGTTGTGGAGGCAAATATTTGATCTACTGATCCTTGTATGGTAGACCAGACCTTGTGATGAATGGAACCCAAATCTAAGCCCAATCTAAAAACTGCCTGAAGCATATCGATAGATAGACCTAATGCAGGGGCCAGTTCACAAAAGGTAGAAATCAAAGAAACCAAGCTAGGGGCTTCGATCATGGCATAGATCAGTCTGAATAGATGCTCTGATCGGGACACAGGGGGTTTCAGGGCGGATGACATGACAGCCATCAGTGGGGTGGAGTCTCCTGCTTGTTAGGAAGAGCGCAAAAGACCTCTCACCCAATGGTGGGCATCCCCATCCACAGCGTCTAACAACGCGAGCCCTTATTGGGCATGAGATAACATGGAAGCATTATTAAGTGCAATTGCTGTACGCATTTGCACTTTGGCAAGTGCATCGAGAACTTGATTAGTGATCTCCCAGGAGGGGACATTCAAACTTCCCTCCGGGTTAGTGGAAGGAGGAGATGCAATCTGCGCAGCTTGGGTGGATTGAAGAAGATTTCCCAAGGTAGAGCGGATACTTCTCCCAAAGTCAGAAAGTGATTAAACAAACAACAAACAGCAAACTACTGATTGCACATTCATTTGGTAGAGAGACCACTGCGGCGCCCAGTTTGAAGAACAAGGCGGAAGTGGCTGGAAATACTGGTTGGTCAATTATGTCATGGAAACGGCAGAAGAAGTTTAGACCAGCCTGTCAGTCAGGATGCTTAAGCACCCAGAATAGCAAGCCAGAATGCCAGAGGCATTGCTGACTGAATGACCTAATATGGAGCCAGGCATTGGGAAATGACGAATTGTTGGTGCAGTACAATGGTGAGTATGATCCCAACGATGAACCACACTGAACCCACTCCCAACCAAGGGGGTCTTGCTGAAGGGGGTGGGATTACTGATATAGTCTCGATGAGGTCCTTGGCATATAGTGCCATTTCAACCGGGGCGGCAAAGAGATGGATTCTCTCTTGAAATTGGTGGACATATGGTCACAAGATGCCTGTGTATTGCTGTTGGAAGTTAGTGATAATGGGAAAGTAGAGCCAAAAATTTTGGACTCAATGAACCCAATTGATGACGGAGGGGGCCATAATGACCAAGAGTACTGGTAGAGCCCATCCAGTATATGGAATGATGGGCCACTAGGGAAACGCCATCAGGGATGCGGTCAGAAGAGATAATAAAAATTGTTTGGTTTTTTGTTTTTGGCAAAATTTTATTGAAGGAAAAGGAAGAAAATTGACCAACAATTTTCTCAGTGCTATGCAACTGATTGAATAGTGGTATATTGGGGTAGTGACAAGCTGGGATTAGGACCCTCAATTTCGACCTAACCGGCGAATATTTGGGAATGGGCGGGCTTTTTCCTTGGGAACTGACATCGCAAAATTTGGCGTTGGGCCGAGTCGCTGTCAGTCCAACCTCAAACGTCCAAACCGAGGCTCAGTTACATTTCTGACAGTTGACATGATGGCATTTGGCCCGATGAGTGATGGGAATCCCCCAAGACCACCCCACATAGGGGCGGATCTATTTGGTTGGGAACAGGTTTGGGACGCCCAACCTGCCCACACTTGGTCGCTGAACCATTCATTTGGTCAGTGGCATCACATTGGCCGCAATGCCCAAATTCCCAACTGGGGGCTTTGAACCCTCATCAATGGCGCCCAATGCTATAGCCTGATTGTCAAGGATGACCCCAATGACTTTGGTAGGAAGAGGCTTTGTTCAATCAGCATATTGATCAAATTGGAACCGTTGGGTGTTCCAGCTGATACCTCAGTCTTCATGCCCTTCTGGCCATATGAAATTTGGGCATTGGCCAGATTGCCACTTGAATTAGATTAAACCAATTTCAGTTTGAAAATCTTGGCGCAGATTTTGCTAATTTCCCATAACAGTTCTGCTGAGGTGAGTGTGGGTACTGGGTGGGATCCAAAGTGGAAGAGCTGTTACCCATCTCTCGTCTACTACATGAGTGAGATCTCCCTGAGTAATGAGAGGTACTGCCATCCTCTTGTGTGTCTTTTTACTCAGGAACGGGAAGATGGACCAATCAACAGCCAGGGGACGTTCCCCGGGACTTACACTGAGGTCCCATATCACTGATTACTTATTGGGGAACCCAAACAAAGCAAACACTTGCCACAAACAACCGTTATATGTCCTCAGCTGTAGTGGTTTTCATACAGAGGATAAAGATAGCATATTTTGTAAAGCAATCTACCACCACCATAATTGTGTCATACCCATGGAATTTTGGTAAGCATACAATAATGTCTACTGGAAGTGACATCCGTGGACCTGCAGCTAGTTGAAGAGGGTGGAGCAGGCCATTCCGCACTTCCCTATCTGACTTGGACCTTGCGCAGATAAAGCATTGCTCAATCAAGGTGGTAACTTCCTTTGTCAGTCCATTCTAATCAAATCCTCGCTTGATTATATTAATACATAATTTAGCGCCAGGATGGCCCATGGTCTGGAGATCATGATGTTCCTTCATGACACGGTAACGCAGCTCAGAGGGAACCCATATCTTGTCACAAAAATAAATTACCCTATCCTTTTGGGAATACCATCCAGAAGAGGATTTGTCAGCATCAATGTTAACCAATAGGTCTCGTTTTTCAAGATCAGTAGACTTGGATGCCAAAACAGCATCCAGGAGAGAAAATCCATTGACAAGAGATACCAGGACTAAATCATATGAAGTAACTTTAGTCACTGGAACAGTAAGAGTATCAGGGGTAACAACCTCCAGTGAGAACCTTGGTTGACAGGGGCTTCCAGCTCCAAAAGAGTCCCCAGGGTACTGGGGGTATGGAGTTATGGAATTTGGCTTTGATTTGGCTTTATTTTTATGTTGGGTTTGAGTTTTGGCTTGGGGGTTAAGGTGTTGGATTTAAACATAGCAATGGATGGAGGGGGAGGATCAATGACTTGTTCAGTAAAAAACACTATGACTAATTCTGAGTGCTCTCTACAATGGCCCCATTAGGAATGCGCGGCACAAAAAATCAGGTAAAATATGGGCGGCCCTTTTGTAAAAACTCATACATAAAAAAACTCAGAATTTCACTTTATTTTCTGGTCTGCCTATGAGCCAGCTTATGAGGTTTATGTTAAAAAGTGAGTAACTTTTGGTCTGTGCAAACAACCACAGTCTGCTTGGCCCCATGGAGCAGGTACCGCCAATGCATCAGGGACCAAGAAACCGCCGCCAAATCTTTATCATAAATGGCCCAAGAATGCTCCGTGACACTCAACTTCTTTGAGAAGTACGCCACAGGGTGTTCCCAGCCCTCATGTTATTTCAGGATGACAGCACTAACTGCAGTACCAGAGTCGTCGCATGCCACAATATAACTTGTCCTCATCAGCATGACGCAAAATGGGATCAGGTGTCAAGACATCTTTTAATGCATAAAAACCTTTTGGCATTCTGATGTCTAAAAAATGGGGATTTCTTACCAGTAGAGGGGTTAATGGGTGAGGACAGCTCCTAAATAGCTGGTGAGAATTTTTTAATGAAAGTAACTGAACTAAGAAGCTCTGAAGTTGCTTCTGTGTTACTTTGGTGGGCCATAAGTATATAGCTTCCAATTCTGAAGGCACAATGGCATACTATTTTTAAAATCAAGTTACTAGCAACTGAACTTCATCCTTATAGAATTCACATTTGGATAGTTTGGCAACCAATTCTGTTTTTTTGGTGTAGCTGCTACAGCCACCAAATCCTTTGCATGCTACTCTTCATTGGGCGAGTTTACTGAGATGTCGTCCACATAGGCAATTGCACAGGTGAACCCAAGATCCCCAAGTATGTCATCAATTCGGTGCTGAAAATCAGCTGGTGCATTTTTAATCCAAAGGGCAAAACAGAAAACTGGTAAATGCCAAATCAGGTGTTAATTGCAGTCAGCCACTCCTGACCAGTTGTTAAAATCTTAGGCTTTGTTGGCTCGCTTTTAGCCCTGGATTTCAACTGCACAGATTCGTGGATCCTGGCGTTGATTATTTGAGTGATCTTGATAGACTGGAGCAATAATAGTATGAAGACTATTATTATGGTTGATTGCCCAAAAGCCACGTTGATAGTAAAGTCCAACGCTAAACTGGTGCTTCTTCCTCTTGAAGATATTTTGATACTGGTAGGGGACACTTTCCCTATTCCCTTCCCACAGAGCCAAGTGGAGATTTGATATTGCCAACCTAAGGATATCTGATCCTTGCACTCTTCTCTTAAGAGTAATGGTAAAACAACCAATGTTTAAACAACTAATCTAATATAAGTTTAAATCTAATTTTATAGGTAATTATTTGGGGTTTTTATAGTTAGAATTGGCACACACCTTTTCAGCTGTCCGATGAGAATATTTGTGCTCCTAAACTGGTTTGACCCTCAGTGTTAGGCACCAAATCTCGTTGGGTACTGTTGCTTTGGGTTTCTTAGGAAACATAATCCTCAGGCATTTGGCGGACCAAACAATTGGTATTAGGTACACAAAACCAATTGTTTCAGCCAATGATAATTCTACTCCTCTTCTGGCTCTTGAACGTTTTGGTAGTTTCTGTTAACTCAAATCCATTCCACTCTGAACTATTCCCAATAATTCAACTATCAGGTATTATCCTAATATCTTTTATTGCTTAATTTCATCGGGGATGATGCCTAACAAAATTATCATCTGTCAGCGTCCTCAAATATCATTGGGGATGATGCCCGACAATAATTCATTAGTCAGTGACTTCTAAGATCATCAGGGATGCCACCCAATGATATTCTCGTCAATCGGCCACCATTGCCAATTTTTACAATTATAACTTAATTGTTGAATCTTATATTTATTCAAAGGGTTGTTTATGTGGTCATCTGCAATTCTAACACCAGTCTTGACCTTCAACTGATGGAAAGCGTTGATCACATCAAGTTTGGAGCATACCTTTGATTTAAAGACTGCTGGGAAATTGCTGCCTCCAAGGGCAAAGGGTACAGATCAGGAACTGTCATAATATTGAAGTGTCCATTTTCCATGCATGGTCTTGAAGTACCTTCTGAATTCTGGTTGAATACCTGCAGGGGAGGACACAGGAGTGGTTTTCTTTACCATCCACAACTTCGTCCCCATGTCATCAGTCCATGTCTTCAAAGCCTGGACTCAAGCAGCTGTGTAGGGATATAGGGGACAGTTGATTTTGATTAGGACCACTGTTAAGTGAAACTCAGGTCAAGTTCTGAGTGATTGGGCATCTTATTGGCCCCTTCCACGTCAAAAACTGACTTTAATGGAGCTAGGCTAAGCGGAAAAGTAGGAATCTCGGCACAATATCTGTGAAGGAGTTTCCTATGGTAGGCACTAGAGCCCTGCGTGTTGCCAGGGTGGGAAGAAGATAGATTTCACCTGACTGAACATTAAAGAAAAATGCTAGAATATTCCACTCTAAGTTAACACTCAATAACTGGCGGTGTTACTATTTTATTACCAAAACACTGGGTAAAACAACTTTGTAATTGGCGCAAAGTTTACCAAAAATTTATATTTATGGGCCACAAAGCGCAAGGGTTTACATAGAGGGAGTGTAAGCATAGGGACCCGTGATGCCTCAAGACACATGAACCTAAAGTAACTGCAAGATCCAAAACTTGCATTAATACAAGGTCAATGTAATTCCCTGAGGCACCAGTATCTACTAAGGCATATACCGTTACTATCTGGTGCCCTATATAAGTTTGAATGGGAAAAAGAAGTAAACACTGTTATAATTTTGGGCGGTATCACTAGTATCCGCCGGGCTATTCACACAGGTTGAGCCCTCTGAACAACGGACAGATGATGTGAAGATCGTCAGTCCTTTGGACGCACTTGAAAATATATTTAAAATAGGAGCAATTGCCCCAAACAGCTCTTTTATTTATTTTATAAATACAGCTACGTTTTGCTGTCCCGCTCGTCTTGCCCTAAAAAACCTACCTCTCTTAATCACCCATTTCACTTATATACATCAGCTTCAGGCGATACTATTTCTCATTGCTTGGGTTATTCTATTCCGCCAATTTTCCTCAAATTTGGCTCATTATTCTTAATCCGCTGTCGCCCTATTTGTAGGTGATTTACTTCATATTTGTCATATATCAACATCGCCTTATCACCTTATATAGAGGCGATCCAATAAACTCATTATATCCAATAAGACCCATTATATCCCAATATCACCTCATCTCAAGGCACTCAAATATTCATAACTGATACTATGTTGGCAGATTCTGCCCGGCTGTCCCAAGATTATCATCCTGTCATATCAAAATCGTGACATTACCCCCTCCTTGACTGGATGATAAGATCCTATTGTTTGTAAGGTCTGAGGAACTTTGCGTGTACTCAGTTAGCAATCCAACCACTTGTAGGATCCTTAATAGTATATGCATTGACTCCAGTCTTCTCTATTACTTCAAATGGGCTGATACAGATACTAGCCAGCTTATGCTTCCACCCAAATACATGCTGATCATGAAAGAGAACCATATCGCCTTCCTTGAATGGCACCAACCCACTATGGCATACCTGATCAGTGGCCTGATTCTTAATATTCTTAGCCAAGCTGAAGGAATATGCTTCGGTTTGTAGCTTGATCAGAATGTTTGCGAGATTAGTCAAAGAGCGGTGGGGTTCTAGTCCACCAGTGTCTTCTACACATGCATAAAGCAGCGCCAGAAGAACCAGGTGTCGGCCATATAGTAATTGGAAGGGGCTCTTCCCAGTGGCATAATGGTAACTAACGTTATAAGCAAACATGACAATGGAATGAAGAGAGCTCCAATCAGAAGGGCAATCCATTACTAATTTTTGGAGTATGTTCACAAGAGTTCCATTCACTCGTTTGACCATTCCATTGGACTTGGGGTGGTATGGGGTCGTCAGAACCCTGAGGATTCCCATAAGCTCATTAGCTTGGGGAGGATGTGCGAGGTGAAGTTGGTGCCATTATCAGTGAGAATAAACTGAGGGCAACTGTGCCGCTGAATAATGCATTCAAACACGAATTTAGCCACCATCACTGCCCCCAGCTCTCATATCACCCTTGCTTCAATCCACCGGGTCAAGTGGTCAATAGCCACTAGAATGTACTTACAACGGTTGGCTCCTGTTGGCAAGGGGCCAATGACATCGAGGGAGACTGTATGCTAAGCGAAATGTGATTTCACTAACCAATATGATGTCATACGGTGGAACGGTTTATCCACTTGGCACTGATGGCAACAGGAAATAGTTTTGAGCACATCAAAACTCATGCTTTCCCAATAGTATTGTGGGTGTAACAACTCCATAGTCTTACACACACCACCATGCCCAACTGCCCTGTGAGCGCTCATAATGATTTCCAGCCATGCAAGGGCTGCTGGAAATTTACCATAGTATCACCAATTCGCTTGTAAAGTTCCCCATTCTGTTGGAAGGTATTTGTGCACAATTCTTTTAACACTTTGATTACTTGGGGAAGTTCGTCATCATATTTTCCGCTGAGCATATTATCATACATCATGTTGCTAAGGTCCGCTGTCACTGCAGTAGTCAGTAACTGGGATAAACAGTCAGCATTCTGGTGTTTCGCTCCCAGCTGATGGAGAATCTCAAAATCATAAGCCTGTAACTTGAGAGCCCATAGAGCCAACCATCCTTCTGGTTCTTTGAGATTCTGCAACTAGTGTAATTACACGTGCTTGGTTACAACTTTAAAAACTTTACCCCAAGCAGATAGACTCTTAATTGTTTATATGTGTAGATTACTGCTAAGCACTCTCGCTTGGTCACAGTATAGTTATGCTCATGACAGTTCAGACTACAACTACAGAACGCAACAGGATGTTCTTCTCCCTCATCATCTTTCTGAGAAAGTACTGCCACAACAGCGGAAAGGAATGCATCTGTCTGAATGATAAACTACTAGTTGAAGTTTGGATATCATAACACCAGTTCGCTGCTCAGCGCCATATGGAGTGCATCGAAAGTGGATTGATGACGTTCCATCCACCTGAACACAGTGTACTTTTTCAACAACTCAAGTAGTGGGCCCCCAATACAGCTAAAATTAGGGATGAAGTGTCAGTAGTAATGACCATCCCCAGAAATACCTGTATGTCGCACTTACTATTAGGCATAGCCATCTTGCTCATGGCCTCTACCTTAACTGGTTGTGGCTGCAGCCCAGTTGAGTCTACCGCAAAACCCAGGTATTCAAAATGATCTTTGAAAAAGTTACACTTCTGAGGTTTAATTTTAATGTTTGCCTCAGCCAGCTGGCGGAACACTGCTTCAAGGTGGCTGAGGTGCTATAAAGAGGTCCAAGAGAAAACATTAATATTATTGAAGTATACTAGAACGCATGAAAGTTTCAGATCGCCAAGAATAGTGTCCATGGATCGCTGAAAAAAAGCAGGAGCGTTACACAGTCCTTGAGGCATCCATGTTGGTTGAAAAAGGCCTTTAGAGGAGATCAAAGCACATTTTTCCTGTTCCGCCAAGGGTAACTTGATTTGCCAGTAGCCTGATATTAAGTCCATCATAGAAAAGTAGCGGACACCCCCTAATCATTCCAGGGCTTTGTCAATTCTTGGCAAGGGGTACAAATCCTTTTTTGTAATATTGTTGAGCTTCTGATAGTCTATTACTACCTGGTTGGTGCTGTCCTTCTTTTTTACAATTAGAACAGGCGAAGCCCATGGGCTCTTGGATGGCTCAAGCATCCCTTGTTGTAATACCTTGTCAATTTCTTCAGTAACCACATCTTCCGCTGCCCAAGAGTGGCAGATTGGCCAAGACCTTATTGGAGGATGATCACCAGTGTCCAATTGATGGACCACCCCCCGAGCACACCCTAAATCGTGATCATCAACAGCGAAAATCCCCTTGTATTTCTGAAATAAAGCCACTGCTTGATCTTTTTGTTCATCCGTTAATCTCCATTAAATTACTCCGCAGCACCACCATTAGTACATTGACCAATGGTTCAAGCAGTAGTCCAAATTCATCCAATGATCCAAAATCATGAACCTGACAGACCTCATCTATGGGAATCAGATGTAGATACGTTATAGTTTGGTGGCGGCGGATTTGCATTGGTTTGCTCTGCAGGTTTGCTAACAAAACCTTTATCTCCCCATGTCCTTGGAGTATAATTCCTGGAGCCACATGCAGCTCAAACCGTGTTTGATGGTAGAGCCCAATAACTTCCCCATATAACCACATGGCACTTCTACCTCTATCTCAGTATTTACTAAGACTAGGTGGCCAGAAGGGATGGATATGGGTCCTGCCGCTTGAAGAGGTATCCCTTGACATTCATAGATCTACTGAGGAAGGGCCCGAGTTTTGTGCTTCAGTCAATGGTAGTGAACAGGCCATACCCCATCACTATAAGCGAGGTTGATATGACTTGTATGCCCTGGATCCTTTGGTACTCCCCTAGTAGTAAAGTAAATTGGGATCCGCCAACCAGGATGTCAAGGGTCTCCTCCATCATATCAAAAATAGCCCCAAAATGACGCAGAAAAACGGTCCTGATTAATATGTCATAGTGTTCATTTGGTAACATAATCGCCAGAGCCACAACGACAATGGACCCAAAGCTCAGAGGCAGTGCACTATAAGCTCCCTCGGAGACAGTGCTTACAGCTCCAGCAGTTCCGTAAACCATACAATGGTCCACATCAGGTTTCAATGTCAATTTTTCCATCAACTTAGTGGAAACTATGTTGACTGGAGCACCAGTATCTATTATAGTGAGAACTCTATTTTTCACTACAAAAATATCACAGTATGTACACTCAGAATAAGAAGAATATTGACTGTTTAATATGTGAACATTTACGGGCTCTCTTTTCCTAAGAAAATTCTTAATCCCCTCTCCGACTTAGGGTATTCTCTGACAATGGTATCTACCAGAAGGGCGACATTTACTCCTTTCAAAGTTGGTGCATCCGCGGCAGGATCAAGTTGGTCTGTGGACTCTTGATTAAGCATTTGACAGGCATAGGGTTTTGGCTGATTAAGGGGCTCTTCTTTTGCCGCCACTTTAGCATGGGCTCAGGTTACTACGTTTACTCCTCCAACTGGCTGCTGGTATAAACTTCCATCATTGTACTGAGGAACTTCCGCAGGATATACTACTATTGATTCGTGGATGTTTTGAGTGGGTATCGCGGAGGTAGAGGGTCCCATCTCTACTCCGCTCCATCTTTTCCCTGGTAGTATTGGTCTTGTTGTATGTAATTCACTTGGCGATTGTGGCAGAATTTTTCCAAATGACCAGGGCAACCACATTTGTAGCAGTTGACCCCATAGGAACCACGTCCTGGGTTATCATAAGCAGGTCCAGATCAGAAGGGTTGGGGTCGCTCAGTATACCCAGTTCCAGGTTGGTAAGCCAATTGTTGACAGTCAGCGTAATTGGGTCCATGTCAATAACTAGGTTGCTGGCAGTTGCATGGCCAGCCCATTGATGCTGATCGAACTGTTAATTATAATTCGGTTGAGGACAAGACACAGAGTTATAGTAAGGCTGAGGATTACTAAATAAAGCTGGAGGCGGACAATAGTATTCTCCAGAATAAGAGGGAGCTGTGGCAGCGGTAGTCCTGCAATCTGAATTTGGCGGCGAAGAGTTAGGAGATACCTGACATAAAAACTGTACAATCTTAAGCAGAGGTACGTTGTCATCCAGAAGCGGTGAAAGAACATTAGAAAGTTCATGATATGGCTTCACCGCGGCAGACATGGCAATGCACACGTTGGCTTCCGCTAAGTACCCAGCTCCAATCAGCACATGGGCTTCTGCTGTCTATTGATCAGCGAACTCAATGAGAGTCTCGTTTTGATGGAAGCTGATGGTTAAGAATTCTGCTTTCCGTTGCAACATTTTTGAGTTTCCTCCAAACAAGCAGAGTATGATGTCCTTTACGTCCTTATAGGAGACAGAACTACTGGGGAGGTAACAGGTGACCTGATTGGCGCTTCCCACATCCAGAGAAGATATTAGCAACTTAGCCTTCCATTTATTGGAGGCTCCTTCCACGGTGAACTCAAACTGTTTAAATAACTATGGATGTTCCCATTACAGTCAAACAGGGTATTTTTCAACATTAATTTCCTCATTTTGTTCGCAGTTATTAGGCCCGCACTGAGGAATGGAATGAGACCTGAAAGTGGATTCTTGATGAAGAGGGTGATTAGCGAAAGCTGTGATATTCGTCACTTCTGGGGTAGCATGACCGTTGGTGGTAGGTGGTACAGCCATTACTGGAGGTAAGTGATGTTTCAACTCATATGAATATCTGGTGCTATTATTAAGAGTGCTGTAGCCTTGCCCAGTGCTGTCTTCTCCTACATAGGATGCATCTTCTTGATAGTCATCTTCCTCCCAGTAAGATGACCGAGAAGGAGTAGAGAATCTTTGTTCTGCATATTGCAGCCACTAGGTGGTATCATTTAGTCATTCAGCAAGTTCTTTGTTTTGTAGTCCCAAGATTCACATTCGACTAAATGTACTATCAAGCTGTTGCATGACCGCGTTACATTCTTGAAGGACTTCATCTTGGTTTTTGAGTAATGCATCCAAGGTAACTTTGAGTTCCTCATATCCAGCTGTTATGGGGTTCCGGGAAGATTCCCAATGACACGGCCTGAATAAGACATGTTTGGTGACTGGGGTTCCAGAGTGTTGGGTGGTTGGTCAATGGGCCCCCTGTAGTGAGCACCACTGTTATGATTTTGGGTGGTATTGCTAGGTTCCGCCGAGCTATTCACACAGATTAAGACCTCTGAACAACGGACAGACGATGTGAAGATCATGGTCCTTCAGATGCACTTGAAAATATATTTAACAATAGGAGCAATTGCCCCAACCAGTTCTTTTATTTATTTTATAAATACAGCTACATTTCGCTGTCCTGCTCGTCTTGGCCTAAAAAACCTAACTCTCTTAATCGCCCATTTCGCTTATATACATCAGCTTCAGGTGTTACTATTTCTCATTGCTTGGGTTATTCTATTACGCCGATTTTCCTCAAATTTGGCTCATTATTCTTAATCCGCTGTCACCCTATTTGTAGGCGATTTACTTCATATTTGTCGAATATCAACATCACCTTATCGCCTTATATAGAGGCAAATTCAATAAACTCATTGTATCCAATTTGACCCGTTATATCCCAATATCGCCTCATCTCAAGGCACTCAAATATTCATAACTGATACTATGTTGGCAGATTCCGCCCAGCTGTCCCAAGATTATCATCCAGTCATATCAAAATCGTGATAAGCACCATTCATGTAATCCAACTCATCATGGAGAAAAAGTTATTCCAGATGGGGTAACCCTGGCAAGGTGGCACACCTTGCCATCCCTTTGGTGAATTGAATGGGCACAGCAGCAGCCCAGCCATAAGATAAAGGTACAGATGTAGGATCTTCAGAGTCAGATAAGGGGCGCACTTTTAAAAGATCATAATAAAATGGGATTTGTGTGACTCTTCTCCTATCTTCTCAACAGCTGCAGTGTGGTTGTTAGTTAGGGCTGTGGCTGCCAGGTCTATGCTGATTGCCACCTCCATCAACGGGTTATTCGAAATATCCCGTAGTGGGGAAGATACTCCAGATTAGGACTATTTTAAATGACCATTATAGCCCCTTCAGATCCCTTTGGGGGGATAGCGCCAGCCTTAGTGTAATACTTATCCCATGTTGTTAAAGGGTGACTTCATATTCGTGTACTCTATCACACTTTATACTTTTGCAGGGGCAATGGGTGCAATAGTTAGGAACATGGGGTTCAACCTCTTAGGCCATTCTCCTTTTTATGTATGTTTCTCCCCTGTTGTCAAGTTCCAACAAAAGGCTGTGCCTAATGTGAGCAACCTAGGTGAGTTACAAAAATGCTGGTTTACAGTGAGGTTAGTGCAATGAAGGGATTGTTGTTGTGCCCCCCAGCTGATAGGACCCAATGCATGCTTTTAACATTTGTATACTGCGTAAAACAGCAAAGAAGAACCTGTAAGAGGTAAAGTAAACTTTGGTTGATGGCAGTGTTATTTAAAAACAAAAGGTTGAACCAACAACTGCAATTTTATATTATTGGGTTGGGGTATAATGTTAGGAACCCAGAGTGCAATGGAATGACCTAGATTTTGGCGTGGGTACGCCAAGATTTTCAGGACAGCCAAAGTCCACAAAGCACCGTGAGTTTTAGGGAACTTCAGGTGGGCACGTGGCAAGGGGTGGTGACAGGATCCAGCTAGAAAATAATTTCCCAAGTGCCATTTTATATATAAAAATGACTAGTAGAACAAAAAACCATTAATGAAATTTTCTAATAAAACTTAATGGGAATTAATAAAAGAGAATAAAAAAGACCCTACCACTAGCAGGATGCCATTTTATATGGCGGAAGGGGGAAAGCTACTAAGGTGACTTGCAATAAGTGAAAATGATTACAATATTTAAAATGGTAATTAATGAATTCAAAGATAAATTTTGTCTCAATAATATCACCAAAGTTACTAAGCTATCCTCATGACGATTCCCCAAATTCCTAATGCCCAAATTCAAATTTTTAATAGGAATGGGTGTTGTGTTAAAACCCCATTTTTTGGCCCTTTCTTTTCAACTTTTTGCTTGAATCTTTTATGTAAGTTTCCCCTTTTAAATTAACTTCTGGTTAAACTACCAGTTAGGGAAAGAAGTGGGGCTACAATGTGGTGCTTCTTTATTCTCATAGAGTCTTCACAAAGCTGTCTAATTTTTTTAATTGAAACTTTGTAGATTTTGACGCTAGGATGGGTTTGGTTAGGGGAAGTTGTGAGAGGTCTGTGGCAAACAGGGTGGGGCAGCAGCCACTCATCTCTCATCCAAGGTATGCTTCAGGTCAGAGACTTGGTTGAGAGGCAGGGACCTAGGTTTTGAACCTTTTTTGGTTCTAAAGGGGTTCATGACCCTATTTAACAAAATAACTAGAGCCAAGGGCCTTATAGAAGTGACCTTATAAATGTGCTCTAGCTTGCTAGTCCTTCCAGAACCATGGTTATCATAATACCATACAAATTCCCCTATGCAAAAGGTGGGTAAGTTCTGGCACTCCTCATTATCCCATATTCTAGTTCTAACTTTTTGAGCCAGCACGTTAAAACATGTGGAGCTTTGCAACTGATTTAACGTCCGCATGAGCTTATCAAGATATATCTTAGATCTTATACTTTATTCAAATAAGATAACGTATAGCAACAGCGGTAATGCTGTATGCTTTCCATATGTAAACTCAAAGGTGAGTTCCCCTGAAGTGGAGTGACAAGTAATGATATAGGCAAACACAGTGGAATGTAAAAAGAGGTTCTAACCAGATGCTTTGCCATTAACCAACTTTTATAAACTACACACAAAATCACCATTCACTCTTTCAACAATGTCGTTGGTCTCAGGGTGATAGGGTGTAGACAATACCCCTCATATGCCCATCAACTCATTGAGTTTATCAATACTTTGGGATGTAACTTAATCCCATTATATGTCAGAATAAATTGAGGGCAACAATGCCAATAAATTATATTTTCCAACATAAACTTAGCAGTGGTCACGGCGCCCAGGTCCTTTACCACTTTGCCTCCACCCATATAGTAAGGTGATCAATGGCAACGATAACATATTTGAAATGGCTGCATTTAATGGTCAAGGGCCCCAAAAGTTCAAGAGATACAGCGTGCCAAGAAAAAATTATGTTTGACTAATTGGTATGAAGTGGCCTTCTGGTAAGGCGCTTCAGCTTTGCATTTATTACAATAGCTGAGAGTTTCATGAATATTTAAAGCCATTACTCAATAATAACTTGACCTTAATGGTTCAAGAATTTTCTTAAATAGCCTGTGCCCTGTTGCCTTATGGGCCATGATAATTAAGTCATTCCGCTTAGTGGGCCAGGGATACATGATGGATTGTTCAATTATTTTATAAAGTTCCCATGTGATGGAATTTTTATAAAAAATATTCGAGATGGGTTGACCTTGGGTTAATATACCACACCGAGAATTTTCTAGCCAGTATAGGTTTTTAACTCAAAACCTGCACTAGGGTGGAAGCATTTTACCTGCCAGGATAACTAGCCTCTGTGATGGAATTTTTATAGTTAACCATTATCCATCTCAGTATAAATTAATCTCTATTCTAATTTAATCTGGCATATTTATTTTTCATATTATAAATTAAGATTTTCAAAGATTGCTAATTAATAATTTTTTGTTTGCTGATGATTACTGATTAAAGAATTACTCAAAATTCACCAAATGATGTATATCCAATGATTGTTTACAATTTATGTTTTATTGGTGATAATCCCCACAACGTCAAAATAATTGGTAATGGCTAAATAGTTGATAGTCAGATTACTACTGTATATTGTTGAGGATGAGACTCTGAATGATTAGGGTCATTTTAAAGCTACCAAATTTTTTTCAACGCTTGTTCTGGTGGTATTTGTAGGATTAATAAGGCAATACAGCCCCTACAAAATTGGTGTTCTGTTCCTGACACCAATTGATGGCCGCTGTTGAGTTGTTGACTGAATCTAATTGTCAGATATTTGATTGGGACATAACATTGTTAACATGTAAAATTTATTATGGATCATATCAGATATCAGTGATATAGATCATGAATACATTAAGCTTATGCAAAGCTTAAGATCTGTGGCCTATCAATTCCACTTAATAATATCCAACTATGATGACACGGCCATGGGTACTTTGTTGGTTTGGTCAGAC
>JAKSZP010017952.1:0-23662 GCA_022478985.1 Massospora cicadina
GACCATCCCCAAAACACTTGGATAACTCGCTTTATTGCCTGGCTGAGTCAACTTGCATATAGCTTCCACCTTCGCTGGATGATGTTTAAGCCCTTTTGAGTCTACTACAAATCTGAGTATTCCAATTGCTTCTTGGAAAAATGACACTTCTGAGGCTTGGTCTTGATGTTAGCGTCAGCAATATGGCGAAACACTTGTTTCAAATAGTCCAGATTTTCTATGAATGTCCAAGAGAAACACATTGATATTGTCAAGGTAGACTAAAACTCAGGACAGCTTCAAGTCACCTAAGATCATACCTTAGCCCACTGGAACGTAGCAGGACCTTACATAACCCTTGGGGGCATAAGCGTGGGTTGAAACAACCCCTTTAAGGTAATTATAGCACATTTATTTCATTCCGCCACTGGCAACTCAATCTTCCTGTATCACAATATCATATACTTAAAAGAAAAATAGCTTGTCCCTCCCAGTCAATCTAAAGAGTCATCAATCCGTGAACAGGTAGGACTCTTTGTTGTGACATTAGAAAGCTTCTAGTAGTTGATCATTTTTGTGCCATCTTTTCTTAAAAATTAACACTGACAATGCCCTCGGACTCTTGGATGGCTCTAACATCCCCTGCTCAATTACTTTGTCTACCTCATTGGAGACTAAATCCTCCACAGCCTTAGAGTGCAAGATTGGCCGTAACTGAATGGGAGGGTGATCTCCCATGTCTACCTGATGCACCACCCCGCGTACACACCTCAAATTGTGGTCATTAAAAGCAAAAATATCTCATTATTTTTCAAAAAGGGGTATCGCCCAATCTTTGTGTTCCTCCAACAGCTCAGTAAATGCCTCCTGCAGAATCACTGTCATTACGATCAATGGAGTTTTTACCAGTAGGTCAAGGTCCCCCAAGAACTAAATCGTGAATACAGTAAAACTTTTCAATAGGGGCCAAGTGTAAATAAGCCACCACTTAGTGCCTTTGGAATGTCATAGCATCCTTCTGCAGGTTGGCTACTAATACTTTCACTTCCCCATGCCTTGGCAACAGTAACCCAGGAGTCACATGGGGTTTGAGCTGGGATTGCTGGTAGGGCCCCATAATCTCCCCATATAAACCTTTGGGGATGTCAATCTCAAGCTCTGTCCTGAGTAAACTTGATGCCCAGAAGGTATGTTTAAAGTAAACGCTTCTCATATCAGAATACCAATATACTCATAAATTTGGTTAAGAAGGGCTCTGGTCCTCCGTTTCATCTACCAATATTGAACAGGAAGCCTCATCTCTATATTCTAGATTGATCTAACTGGAGAGGATTGGGTCCTTTGGGACTCCGCTGGAGGTAAAGTAAATGGAGATCTGTTGTACTGGGGATATTAATTGATTCTTCAGCCATATTGACCACAGCCCCAAATTGCCACATGAACACAGCACCAATCAACATGACATAGTTATTACTAGGCAGAACCACTGCTGGGGCAGACGCCCTTACCAAGACAAACCTCAGAGGTAACACGCTGTAAGCTCCTTTTGACACAGTTCTCTGTGACCCCGCGGTCCCATACACTACTCTGTGTTCCACATCAGGTTCAACGGCAACTTAGCCACAATCTTGGTGGAGATTATATTAATAGAGCACCAGTATCTAAAAAAAGCTCGGGTTTTTGTGTTATGAACAAAAAATACTACAGGAAGTACACTTCAAATAAGAAAAACCATATGTGTTTATTACATGAACTTCCAAGGGCTTTTTGTTATCAAAAAAAGTGATATTACCAGAGCTAACATGAGGATACTCCTAAGCGATTTTTTATACCAGAATGGCTACGTTTTCCCACTAAGGAGGCAAAGTCTGTTAAGGGTCCAACTTCACTTGTGCCATTTTGTTCAAGGATTTGCCAGTCATACGGCTTTTGCACATCTTAGTGCAACTCAGATTCTAAAGGGTTATGGTTGCTCTCTTGAATTGAGGCTGAGATATCATGAAGAAGTTGGTGATATGATAAGTTGTCAGTGCAGTTACCAGGACTGATACAACACAACTCATGGGTATCATACGGGTCAAATAAACTTGAATTAGTGGATTTAGAGCATCCCATCTCTACTTTGCTCAATCTTTTTCTAGTTCAAGAAAGATAGTATTGCATGGACATGCAGGTTGCCTGGACAGTTAGTCACATAGTGATCTTTTTGGCTGCATGAAAAACAAGCATTCATCAATGGCTCCCATCTATGGGTCGCACCCAAAGGTCCTGATCAGAAGTTAAATGAAGAATTGTAATTAGGCCGGGGATGGCTCAGTTGGCATATGGAGGGTGGAAAGAACACGCCAACATACTGGGTGACTGAGTATTTCCCAATAGATTATAACCAGACTACTGTAGTACATTTCCTGATGAGGATGCAGCGGCGATTTCAGGGGCTTTCTGGTCCATGTTGGGAGCACTGAATATGACAGAGAGATGGCATAAAGTGTTAACAACTTGTAGAAGCTCCATGTCTTCTTGCAGAATGTAAGTGTAAGTCCTGGGGAATGTCCCCCTGTGCATAGATCAGGCTCTCTACCCATTTCCAAGTAAAAAGGCTCTGAAGAGGGTGGTTGTACCACTCGTTACCCAGGGCGACCTCGCCCACGTGGTAGACAAGCGCTGGGTAACAACTACCCCAATTTGGATCCCGTTTTCAGTTCCCACGCTCCCAGCAGCTGAACTTGCCCACTGGACCAAGGAAATATGCGTCAAGATTGCCAAATTGAAGTCAATGGGTCTGAAATTGATTAGTGTATGCCCAATGATCGTAATCCACATAGTCAAAAAGGGATGAAGATTGATTTATCAGCTGGAATCGCCAATGGTTTCAATTTGTCCAGCAGTGTGATTGTCAAAACTAACCCCATCTCAAAATTGTTGAGAAAGATCCCCGATGTGAAGCTCCCATCCAGCAAATTGGGAGTTGTGGCCAACGCAACGCTTTTGACTGAATGAATGGCCCAGAAACTGGGCACGGGCAGGTTGGGCATCCTGAACCCATTCCCAATCAATCAAGACCGCCCTTATGTGAGGTGGCCCTGGGGGATTCACGTTGCTCATTGGGCCAGAAGCCATCACACCAAGTGTTGAAAATGCAGTTGAGCCTCAGTTTGGGAGATGAGGTCGAACTGATAGTGATTCGCCTGCCACTGATTCTTTGATGTTAGTTACTTTTGAGTTTATCTGCTCCCATCTCCAAATAATTTGCTGGTTAGGTTGAACTTGAGGGACCCAATCCCTGCTTGTTCCCATATCAATCAACCACTATTAAATCAATTGCATTGCACTGAGAAAATTGTTAAGCAATTTTATTCAATTTCCTTCAAATAAGATGTGCCTAAAACTATAAATTTTCGACTTTATTGATATCCTTCTGTCCATATTCCTGATAGCTTTATTCTGGTGGCCTGTCAGTCCCTATAACAGATGGGCCTTACCAGTAATGATGGTTACTATGGCCCTCACCATCGTCAACTGGATTCAGCGAGCCATATACTTCTGGCAATTCAACTCTTTTTTCAAATATCCGCCTTCAATATACTGGGATCTTATGGCTTTACATATAACATTTCCAAGAAAAATCCGCACCCTCGTCTCCTCAGTTGAATTGAACCCACCCTCTGGTGACCTTGTAAAAACTTTACCTGTGGTGCCATCACCTGCATCAAGACCCCCAGTGTCTGTGTTTGTCTCCATTTGGTTCATTTTCGGTTAGCCAATCACAATTGCCCTACACCAACAATTTATCACTTCCCAATTCATGGCTCCATACAACGTCGTACATGCAGCAACACCTCTGGCATTCTGGCATTCTTTTTGGGTGCTTACACATCCTGACTGGAAGACCAGTCTAATCTTCTTCTGCCATTTTTCATGACATAATTGACCAACCATTGTTTCCTGCAATTTCTGCCCTGCTTTTCAAGCTGGGCGCCACAGTGGTTACCCTCTACCAAATTAACGTGCAATCAGTAGTCATTTTATTTTTTTCATTTGGTCACTTGCTGATTTGGTGAGTAGTATCCGCTTTACCTTGGAGAAACTTCTTCAGGCCGTCAGAGCCTCATGGATTAATACCTCTCCCCCACCTAATATTCAGGAAAATAGTTCAAGTGTTCCTTCTCAGGATATTGTGGATCAGGTTCTAGACGCCCTTGCTGAGGTGAAAATGCATTTTGCAATTGCCCTTAAAAATGCGCTGCGTTATCCTACACCCAACAAGGAGTCACTTTGTTGAATGCTGTATAATGTGGTGCCCATCTTTGGGTATGAGGTCTTCTGTTTTCTTCCTCACAAGTGAGGGATCCCACCTCACTGACTCCCATCATGTCAGCTGCCCAGAAACCCCCTGTGTCGCACTTGACTATCTATTTAAATTGCTCTCTACTATGGCTAAAGCCCCCAGCTTGGCTTCTTTGGTTCTATCCTTCTGCAAACAGACTCCCACACTAACCTTTTTAATGATATGCTTCAGGGAATCTTTAGATCTGGCCTGTATTCAGTTTCTGCTCATCACATGGTTTAATCCACCTTGAAAGAAATGGTAGATCAAATATGTAATGCTGCAACCACTATTAATGCCTCCCCTTGTCATATTTCCCGCTATCAAGGAGTAAATTTTTGATAGGACTACCCAACAACGATGCAGATGCAGTTTTTACCATTGAACCAGTGTTAGTTCCAGCCTCAGATCCCATTAATACTTCTGTGTCAGAGTTGGATTATCCTGGTTCATCTATAAATGATTTATAAAAGCCCAGATGGAGAAAGCTAGTTCTCAAGCCCTTGTTCTTATAAACTTTAGTCCATAAAAGGCTCTTGACCTTCCCCCTAATCTACCTGCCATTTCTTCAAATGCAACCAAAATGCCTGAATCTATGAATAAATTAAAACTTCGATTATTTCTTTTAAATTTATTGTGGGGAAGGCCGACTATGGGATGGACACTTCTGAATATGACTTGGAAGAGACAAAACTTAGTAACATGGAAGGCACCCCAGAGAAGCGATGCTATCCCTTGTTGCCAGCGGGAACGCCACTTATGGGGAGGGGGGAGGGAACGTGTGGAGGGGCCGTAGCCACAATTGAACACGTGTGGAGGAAGGGGTCTGATTTGATGAACCAGACTGGGAACCAGGAGGAGACCAGCTGTCAGCAACTCGGTGGGAGTTATCTGAACATCCACGCTTGAAAGTGGTCCACCAAATGAGACCAGAAACTGTGGGCAGCTTCTGGGAGGGTGGGGGTGGAGCCTGCGATGGCATCTAAGACAATCGTGTTGATGATCCACATGGCGATTGCAACTACCAAAGCACGGAGGGAGGGTGGAAGAGAGGAGGCCATTGATAGAGCAAACATATCTCTTGACGGACTGAAGGGATGCGTTTGATCCTGGCCCAGCAGACGTTAAACTTCGCGCCATATCACTTTAGAGGTAGGGCACTTCTCCAGGTGGTGGAACAGCGTTCCATACTGGCCAATTACGACACAAGATGAGTGTGAAGCACTAGAGCGCTCAGCTGTATGATACACCCGCCTCAGGCAGTGCCACACATGGGAGCGGACTTAAGGCTAAAACAGAGGATGATGTACGTATTTCCAGATAGTTTTTTGGGTCTCAATGGAGTAAGGGTTGTCCATCATGTCCAGGTAGTCCACCCTGGATAGGAAATGGGGCCGAATGGGGATCACGCCATCATGGATGGGTAGCCCCTGTACCTCTTGTGTGAACTGAGGAGAGGGGCAGCCTCTTCGGGTTGTATGTCCACTAATACGAATTCTCCACTCTGCGCTTCGCATGGAGAGTAGGATTCGTTTGTAGTGGGTTTTGGTCCCGTGAGGACCTGTGGCCGATGTGTGTGATGCGAGGTATTTCATCAGGGAGTGGGGGTTCGATGGATTGTTGAGGCCCAAGGCATGGGAGAAGTTGGAGCGGGATGCGCAGGACCAGTGTTGGGAGGGGAGTGTAGGGGCGGTGACGGCCGCGATCCAGGTGCCCAGGATCTTGGCAGCATGGGCTTTGAAGTCAAGCAGGCCCATGCCACCATGATGATGAGGGCCAAACATGACCTCTAGCCATACTGGTGGAGGGCGGCCTGGCAAAAGCCATCCTTGCAGCAAGGCATACAAGGATTTGAAGAAGCTTATTGAGAAGGGGATGGCGTGGGCTCCAAACCAGACTTTGGAGAGGAGCATAGAGCTGGCTAAAACAACCCTGCCAGTAAGGGAGGTAGGGTGGGCTCTGAGAGAGGCGATTCGCTTTGTCACGTTGTCCTGAATATGGCACTCCATTACTGCTGACGCAATCCGCCTGCCTCCATCCACACGCCCAAATGGCGTACTGGTCCTATGGTAGGACGTGGTACAAAGGGGAGCACCAGTGGGGCGGTATGTGTTGAGTTAGTAGGGCAAGGACGTGGGCGAGCAGATGGGCCAGATTGGGAACTAATTGTTGGCGCCCGGCAGTTCTGAAACTGACCAAGAGGGATTATTTCAGTTTTGGAAGCGTTCAGTGCCGCGTTGCTTACCCAGGAATACTCCTGGATGAGAGCTTCAAGCGCGCGTGCATCTTAGTTATTAGACACCCCAACCACACAGTCATCTGCAAATACCATCATCTTGACTGGGGCTTGGCCTGGCACATGGACCCCAGTGAGTTGGGCATTCACATTATGCAGTAGTGGGTCAAGGCTGAAGTTGTATAAGAGTGGGCTGAGGGGGTCCCCTTGTCACAAGCCCCTTTGAGGGTGGACTACTTCCGTTAGGAAGCCAGGGCTACGTAATGCCATCATTGCAGATTCTGTGAGCAGCATCACCCAGTTGATGAAGCGAGGGGTAAGCGAAATTGATGGAGACAGGCCCTGAGGTATTCCCAGTTTACTCTATCATAGGCCTTCTGTTGGTCCAAGAATACCAGTGCCCAAGAGGCTGTGGACTGACATACATTAGCCACAGAGTGCACGTTATCCCAAATCGACCTTCTGGGTATGAAACCGAATTGTTCTGGGGAGATGGTGGCAGATGCTACAGTCCCTAAACAGTTAGCTATGATTTTTATTAAAATTTTGGTGTCTGTGTTTGTTAAAGAAATGGGGCGCCAGTTGGCTAAGTCTAGCTTATCCCCTTTCTTGAAGAGTGTGATGGTAAAGGCCTCATGTCCTCCTGGTAGAAGGCGCGTTTCCAACAGGCTTTGGTTAAGTGAGGCAAGCAGCAATGGGGATATATATTTGAAGTACTTTTTGTAGAACTCATATGGAATGCCATCTGGGCCTGGGCATTTTCAGTTTGGTGCACTGCGAATGACTGTCCATAATTTGTTCAGAGTAATCAAATTCATTATTTCTGGGTATCAGAAAATGGTGCAGATGTGGGCTTGGTTGAGAAATTCTGCCACTTTAGCTGGCTGAATTGGATCAGATCGGTACAACTTGGAATAATACTTTTGTGTTTCAATTTCCACTTCAGCTAGCATATCCGCAATGGAATCATCTGATCTTCGCACCTGTGTGCAGGCTTTACTCTGGCATGGTGCAAAAAAAATTTTAAAAAATGTGTGGTGCACTTGTCGCCTTTTGTGATGCGTGTGGCCCTGTACTGAACATAAACCCGATGTTTGTGTTGCCTTTTGAGTGTGTTGAGGTGGGTGGCTGCCTCCACCCACTTCCGGCCCCATACAGAGCTGTATCCTGTAGCTGGGATGTTGGACTCCAGGTGTGCCAACTCTTCCAGAGCACGCAAAATGACCGTCGATGTGGCTTGTGAGCATCTGGAGGAGAGATGGTAAGAGTGGCGGATGGTGTCATCTTTGAAAGTTGCCCATGTGGAAATGGGGTCCGCGTAAAATGGTGCAACAAATTATTTTTCCAAAGTTGCCGCTTCCACCCATGTGGAAAATCCTGGTGATCGAGCTCAGAGGGGCGGATTTTGCACCAATGTGGGGCCTTAGCAGCTGTGGCAGGTAGGTGGTAGGTTAGCAAGACCAGTCAGTGGTCGGAGAATTCCATTTTTGTTGTTTTGAAGTGGGAGATGTGGGGTTGGAATTTCGCTGGCATTAAGATAAGGTTAATGCGGGTCATGGACCTTAGTTGGCCGTTTGTGGATGTGGGGACGCATCATGTTCTCGAGCAGCAGGGTATGTCATGGCAGCGCATCCATTAACCCAAGGGTGGCTTTTAGAATGCGTAGTTCTATGTGACCCTGGGGGGCGTGGGGTGAGGAAGGCCACCAGTCCGTTGGTGTCTTTAGCCAACAGTTCATGTCGCCAACTAGGAAAGAGTCTGGGGTAGCGATAGGGATTTGACCAATGAGAAAAATTCCTGATGCTTGCATGCACCATTTGGGGCATAGATGTTGACAATTGCGTGCACTATGTCAGCCCAAAAGAATTGACAACAAGCACTTGGCCATTTAGGAATGTTTCTGAAGATAAATATTTGAAAAATTTGTTTTTCTGAATTAGCACCCCACAGTGCTTCAACCAAAAGGATAGGGATGGGAGGAGCATTGTTTTCCAAGCTTCCTTGGAACCTCATGGACAGTGGGACTCCTGGATGGCCAGGATATCCATGGGTAGATTGTGTTTTAAAAAACTCAGTTTCCTAGCCTGGGACAGGGAGGCCTTGAGTCTGGCGATATTCAACGTCCCTAAAGTGAAGGTTTCCCCCATCGCACCTTAGGTGTGAGGGGGTGGGCACCTGGGCCCACCAGCCTCCTCTAGATCCTCATGGGCCTTCACAGCAGTGTGGGTGTTAGCAGCAACACTATTAGGGTTTTTGTTAATTCTTATGGAAAGGGTTGCATTGGCTTTAGCCTTTGCTTTTTGTTTTCCCGACGTCAGACAAATTTTTTGCAGTGTGGATAAGTTTGGTGCACCGTTGAGCAGGTCAAAAAAAAATTTTTAGTTGGGATGGGTCCCAAGTCAGTTTCAACCAGAGCTTAGGTGCAACGATTGGGTGAGATCAAATCCCATCATCAGATCCTCGGATTGAGTGGCCTGCTCATCATGGGCTTCCCAATCTGATTGGTTGATGGATTCCCAAGTTGCTTCCACTGCAAAGGTTTCCATGTCCTCCTGGCGTTGTGAGTATGGGATAGCGGTGGTGTCCTTGGCCACTTCCTTGGCCATGGCCCTGCGGGCCTGCTTGGCCTTCTTCCACTCTTGCGGGGAGATAGGCTTTACCAGTAGGTAGTAGCCTTGTGCTCCCCATGGGAAAGCCTCTTCGGTGCTTGCGGTTGGTTTGTAGTGCGCCTCTCCGCTGGCCATGGCTGCCGAGGGGTGCTCTTGGAATGTGACGCCCTCCTTGATGGGGCATGCATGCACCTTATGGCCAGACGCATCACAGTGGGTGCAAATGGGGGTGCGCTGTCCACGATCACCCAGAATGGGTGGGTGGTATGCCCTGCAATATCGATAAAAGTGGAGTGCAGGATCTGGGTTAGGTCCTTCACAATCTCCTCAGTTGGAGTCAGGACTGCAATGGCTTTGCCGGTGCACAGGTGTAGCATCAGCATGAAGCGTTGCATTTTGAAAGATTGTATTTCGCCATATATGGCGAGACCATCTTTCAGGTGTTGTTCCAAAATGTCACGTTTTACTGTAGTGGGAAAAAAGTCAAATGTGAGGAAAATTTGGTTTGATTTTGTCCATCTGGTGCATTTGGTTTCGATGACCCATTATCCTTTGGGGAGGTTGACCACTATGCACACCGCCGCAGCCTCATCTGCTGCCTCACTGCTTTCAAAACCTAGGTTTAGCCAACCGCATGACTTGGAGTGAGGTGCGATGTACACCGCGGTCAGGAAAAATTGTTGCACATCTTCACAAAATTTTTCCCATAAGGCCGTTTGTTGGATGTCCAGATACACGTGTACTCCGAATTCCACCAATGAAAGTGGCTGGGAGTGTGGCGTGTTGATGTACTGGTTTCATCATGCTTGCCATGTGAGTATCTCCAAGGAAATAGTGACCGCCAGTTTTTTAAAATTTTTGTTTATTCCGCCAGTTTCTCCGGGGCGTTTTCAAACGTTGGAGGCCGCGGGCCTTCCACTTGCTCCTCTTACCTTACTTGCCCAACTGCTCCCTGACATGGGCGCAGACTAATCTCCTCTGTGAAATTATCAAACTAGATTTAGTCTTGAATTGAATAGGTTGCAAAAGTGATTGCAACGAAAAAGAAAAGTTAAAACTTCAATTATTTCTTATTACCAATAAAGATTAGTATCAGATCTCACCATATCCCCTTTGAGGCTTTGGTGGATACTGGAGCCGCAGGTAATTTCATGGTCATCAAATTATCCCAACAATTGGAAGTGGACATGGATGTAGGTCTATTAGTAATGGTGGCTTCTTCAGCCTCCCAGACATCATATGTAGTCCATTGGCCAGTACCTTTTTCAGTACACCAGTTTAGCTTCTGTGATTGGTTTTCCACTATACCAAACTTGGTCTTTCCAGTGATCTTGGGGGCTGGATGGTGGCGCTGACAACATGTTAGAATCCGCCTGGAGACAAACATGTTGTCGTTTATTAATGATCAACTGGAGGGTGAAATTCCCTTAGTCAAAACTATTAAGAAAACTCAAGGTCGCAGTTCTATTTATTCCCCCATCACTCCTGTGTCCTTCCGTCCAATTTTCTGAAGCTTTAATGCGCTATCAAAGTATCTTCAATTTCAAAAAGGTAGATCGTATGCCACTTAATACTAAATCTGATTTGGGATTTAGAATAATGGTGCAGTTGGTGAATATCAACTGTCCATTGTATCTGCATACAGCGGAGGAGGAGGTTGCGCTTAACACTTGGTTAGATGATATGCTTAAAGATGGTTAGTTGTTTAAGGAGATATTGCCAGTTGCATCTCCATCATCTTCGCCAAAAAAGCCAATAGATCCCTCCATCCCTGTGTGGATTACAGACATTTAAACAAAATTACGGTTCATGATCCCTATCCCCTGCCCCTGGAGAAGATGATCAGCCAAGCAATTGCCAAATCTCGTGTGTTCTCCAAGCTGGATCTCATCAATGCCTTCAACCAGATTCATGTGATAGAAGGGCAAGAATGGCTAACTGCAATCCAAATGAAGCGAGGCATCTTCCAGGTCTGCGTAATACCTTTTGAGCTGAAGAATGCGCTCATTACATTTCAACAAATTATTGACAGTGTACTGGGTGATCTCCAGTTCACTTGCATGGTCACATATATCAATGACATTTTGGTTCATTCCCCAACTCCTGAACAATACGCTATAGACTTGGAAGTGGTCTTGGCTGCTTTGCACAAAGCGAGCATGTTTGTCAAACCTTCAAAATGCGAGTTCTAAAAGGAGGAAGTTACCTTTCTTATGAACCTAGTTCTCAAGGATGGTTACACGATTCCTCCCAAAAATTGGATGCTATCCATGAATGGCCCACTCTGACAACCTATCAGGAAGTTGATATGACTGGACGATATTCTACCCATATTGGCGGATCAGATGGGGATTGAGACGAGTCTCAAGATTTATAAGAAAAAAATGGATACACAAATTATAATCAAGCAAAAGGAGGACATTTGGAGAAATGAGAGGATTTATGTCAAGATTTGATATGAACGAGAGTAATTCAAAAAGGGAAGAATAATAGAAGATTACTAAGCTGAGGATGCATCCAGCTGGGGAACCGAGATATAAAGAGTCTTGTGGAAGATTAAAAGGGATAGCCTTTTTATGAGGAAAAGGGGAGCGCAGATAAGTCTGCGATTTATATTAAAATAAAGGTAGAAATAAGGGGCAATAGCTCAATATATATTTTATCAAGTTTCATTAAGAAATAAATGATCCTCATATCATTTGATTTGGTTGCTCAGTGGCTAATACCCTGTGCAATTCCAACTCAGCGGAAGCGGAACCAGACGCCAAGAATTAACACAACCCAGAAACAATTATGAAGTTTTTTTGGGAACCATTATTTTACTAAAAAATTTTCCCCAGCCCTTTCCCAGTTAGCTGCCTCGCTCCACCTCCTCACAGGCAAGAATATGCCATTCTATTGGACGCTTAAATGCCAGCAGACTTTCAAGATAAATAAATAGGTGTTTTATTTCCTCCCATCCTGAAACACGCAGATCCTGCCAAGCCATATATCGTTGCATGTGATAACTCCTTGGTGGCAGTGAGGGGCAGTTTTGCTCCAAGAGCACGATGGCTTGGAACATCAGGTCACCTATTTTTCTGAAAATTCGCCTCCACGGAGAAATCCTGGGCCATCTACAATAAGTAGTTGGCAGCCTTTGCATGGTAGTTGACTCATTAGCGGTACCTGTTGCAGGGTGCCCAGCATGAGTTTACTGTGTGCATGGATCACCAGGCTCTCTTTTATTTCTGTAAACCCCAAAAATTAATGCATTGGCAAGCACATATCTATCAGGACTTGTGTTGTTTTCAATTAAAATACAAATTTGTAAAAGGAGCGCTTAAAAACTTCCCTATTTTCTTAGCCGCAACCTAGCCCACTGTCCCTCAGATCCAGATGAAGTGGACTTCATTACTGTGATTCCCGCCACTCAAATTTTGTCAATTGTTCCCCCATTGCTTCTTCTGTCATCCAGGCTCCCGACGCTCCCTAGTTGCACAGTTCTTAGCATCCCAAATGACCATCCCCAAAGGAGTGGAGTTAGTCAAGCAATTGTCCCTCCAAAATCATAAACACTACCTTTATTCCTTGGTGGAGGCCTCATTTATTTCAGGTCGCAAATTTGGGTTCCCCCTCTCTTCAGAGCTGAGTTATTTTATGTGCATCACAACTCTTCCATGATTGGCTATCTGGGAAGTAGGAAATGCATTAACTTGATCAAGTGGACCTATAATTGGGCGAATTTACCAAAGAAGTTCCATCCTGGATCGCTGATTGCATTACTTGTGCTCAGGCTAAGTCAGAATTCTCCAATAGAATTGGGCTTTTACACCCTTTACAACAGGCGGAGGGGCCATGGACGTCAGTGTCCTTGTATTTTATTGTTGAACTCCCCTGCTCTAATGGGTTTATGGCGGTGATGATGGTAGTTGATTGGCTCACCAATTTTTCCCTTTTCATCCCTGTGCTTCTGTCTGGCCACAAGGGGAAAATCTTTGGTGGTGCATCCATTAAACAGGGGTGCTTCAAAGTTCACTATCATGGGTAACCTCATGACTTGTTTTTCTCCTAAATAAAAACTCTAAAAATAAGAACTTATTAGTGTTAGGCAAAAAGCTATTTTATTCAGAGTAATCAAGCACTATTTATAATGCTTGAAAATGAAAGTAGGATCAAGAGGGGTCTTCAGGGTAGAGTTATGGGACCTGTAGGAAAGTCCCAATACTGGGATCAGTGGAAACTCTGCTTCACATGACTTAAGAAATGGGGATCCAATATTTTCCCAAATTTGGAGTAATTTATATAAAGCCCCAAATTCAGTATATTTGCTGGTATTATAGATTCAACCCCTCAAATGGGGATATCAATCCTTCCCCTGGACAAGGCTTACACCTAACCCAGGGAAAATCCCAACAGATCCCCCTCCAAGCCTTGGCCAAGGGGAGCAATTTATGGCCTGAGGGTTAAGGTAGACGAGGGACTTAAGTTTGGTGGTGTATGGAGCCTCGTGACTGATGCAGACCAGGTCAGTGATGCCAGTGTGGGAGTTGTGGAATTAGCTTTAGGCCTTGCCTTGATGCTTAATGACCTTGGAGTGGTAGTACTCATACTCGGAGCAGCTCAGGTAGGTAATGAAATCAAACTCCTTTATGGCAATTTGATATTCATGGAAATAGAACTTGTTATGGTTGGCCAAGGTGTAATTTGATTTGGAGATGATCATAGGCTGAGGATATTGGTGGCCACAACGTCTAAGCTCTTGCAGTGGGGTTGGATGGTGTTGGTGAGGAACGCCTCAATGTAGTTGAGGTCGCAGTACATAGAAGCACAAAACAGGTTGCTAGGCGAGTCGAGGCGGGGTACCATGAGGTAGACGTCAGTAACCCCACGGTACACTTTGAGGAACTTATGGCTTTTGCCACTAAGGGCACCAAGGTTGAGCCCAATCAGCGCCTTGCTGAGCGCTTCTGTCATGATGTGCTGGGCGTAGGCATAGGGGCTGAAAAGGAAATCGCCCATGAGGGCAATATCAGACTGGTGACAAAGGCATGAATGGAAGGGCTGTTGTTGAGCAGGCAGAGCAAGAGGCAGCTGATGTCCTTATGGGTAAGGTTGTTGGGAAAGGCGAAGGTGAGGTGTGGATGCCCAAACTTGGGAGAATCTCTGGCGATGGCTTGCTCACATTTGACACTTGATGGCCTTGATCTCAATGGTGAGGTAGTGCAGCGTAAGGCATTTGTAATTGTTGCACTTGAACAGCGTGGTCTTGTTCCATTTTTTCTTATGCTCATGCCACTTCAGGTCCTTCTGTTTGTGGCGCCACAAGACGATTAGGATGGCTTTAGAGGGCTCAAATGGAGCAGCTCAAACACCTCATCCACTCCAGTATTGTAAAGCTTATAGGTGGCATGGCTGCAGATGGTCGTTGAGCGCCCACTGAGACCATATGGCAGATGAAAGGTGGCCAGTTCCTCAGGCGCCATCTTGGAAATCTGCTTGTCAATGGGCTCCAGGAGGGCGATGGTGTGATTGTTAGCATTGAGGTTAAAGTGGAGCTCGAAGCAATCCTCCTCATTCTCATGCAGGTTCTCCTCATATGTGTTCATTGTGTGGGCCATGAACATGTTTTCCTCAATAACACACATCAGATGCGGCGCAAAAATGTCATTGAGCACCTCGTGGCAAAGCTCATTGCACCAAAACAGATGCTCTGTGTCTCCAACTTGGGCAGCAGCTGATAGGATGGGCCAAAACGCCAGCAGTTTTTGTTGGGATCAGTGTTCATTTTAGTAATGTCTGGCTCAATTGCTGGAGGGGAGCTGTTAAAGTTGATAGGCGTTGGATTTTCTAGAAGGGAGTAATTGGGCTTGACACAATTGTTTTTGAGGCTTCTATAAAATTCTTGAGGTTTGTTGCCTTCATTGAATTCAGAAGCTAATTCTCAGCTTGTTGGCCTGACTTGATTGGTCAATTGCTCAGATGATGCTCATCCAAATTTAAATTTTAAATTTATTGTTGGGAAGGCTGACCATGGGATGGACACTTCTGAATATGACTCAGAAGAGACAAACTTAGTACCAGGGAAGGCACCCCAGAGAAGCGATGCTATCTCTTGTTGCCAGCGGAACACCACTTATGGGGAGGGGGAGGGAACGTGTGGAGGGGCCGTAGCCACAATTGAACACGTGTGGAGGAAGGGGTCTGATTTGATGGACCAGACTGGGAACCAGGAGGAGACCAGCTGTCGGCGACGCAGTGGGAGGTATCCAAACATCCATGCTTGAAAGTGGTCCACCAAATGAGACCAGAATCTGTGGACAGCTTCTGGTAGGGTGGGGGTGGAGCCTGCTATGGCATCTAAGACAATCGTGTGGGTGGTCCACATGGCGATTGCAACCACCAGAGCACGGAGGTGGGGTGGAAGGGAGGAGGCCATTGATAGAGCAAACATATCTCTTGACAGACTGAAGGGATGCATTTGATCCTGGCCCAGCAGTCGTTGAACTTCGCGCCATATCACTTTAGAGGTAGGGCACTTCTCCAGGCGGTGGAACAGCATTCCATACTGGCCATACACGACACAGGATGAGTGTAAAGCATTGAAGCGCTCAGCTGTATGATACACCCACCTCAGGCAGCACCACACATGGTAGCGGACTTGAGGCTGCAACAGAGGATGGTGTGCGTATTTCCAGATAGTTTTTTGGGTCTCAATGGAGTAAGGGATGTCCATCATGTCCAGGTAGTCCACTATGGATAGGACGTGGGGCCGAATGGGGATCACGCCATCATGGATGGGTAGCCCCTGTACCTCTTGTGTGAACTGAGGAGAGGGGCGGCCTCTTTGGGTTGTATGTCCGCTAATACGAATTCTTCACTCCGCGCTCCGCATGGAGAGTAGGATTCGTTTGTAGTGGGTTTTAGTCCCGTGAGGACCTGTGGCTGATGTGTGTGATGCGAGGTATTTAATCAGGGAGTAGGGGTTCGATGGATTGTTGAGGCCCAAGGCGCGGGAGAATTTGGAGTGGGCTGCACGGGACCAGTGTTGGGAGGGGAGCGTAGGGGCAGTGATGGCCGCAATACAGGTGCCCAAGATCCTGGCAGCATGGGTTCTGAAGTCAAGCAGGCCCATGCCACCATGATGATGAGGGCCAAACATAACCTCTAGCCGTACTGGTGGAGGGCGGCCTGACCAAAGCCATCCTTGCAGCAAGGCTTACAAGGATTTGAAGAAGCTTGAGGAGAAGGGGATGGCGTGGGCTCTGAACCAGACTTTGGAGAGGAGCATTGAGTTGTCTAAAACAATCCTGCCAGTAAGGGAGGTAGGGTGGGCTCTGAGAGAGGCGATTCACGTCGTCACGTTGTCCAGAATACGGCACTCCATTACTGCTGATGCATATCTTCCTGCCTCCATCCACACGCCCAGATGGCGTACCGGTCCTATGGTAGGGCGTGGCACGAAGGGGAGCATCAGTGGGGCGGTGTGTGTTGAGCTGGTAGGGAGAGGACGTGGGCGAGCAGATGGGCCGGGTTGGGAACTAATTGCTGGGGCCCAGCAGTTTTGAAACTGACCAAAGGAGGATGATTTCAGGTTTGGAAGCGTTCAGTGCCGCATTACTTACCCGGGAATACTCCTGGATGAGAGCTTCAAGTGGGAATGCATCTTAATTATTAGACACCCCAACCACACAATCATCTGCGAACGCCATTATCTTGACTGGGGCTTGGCCTGGCACATGGACCCCAGTGAGTTGAGTATTCACATTTCGCAGTAATTGGTTAAGGCTGAAGTTGTATAAGAGTGGGCTAAAGGGTCCCCTTGTCACAATCCCCTTTGAGGGTGGACTACTTCCGTTAGGAAGCCAGGGCCACATACTGCCATTGTTGCAAATTCTGTGAGCAGCATCACCCTGTTGATGAAGCAAGGGGGTAAGCGGAATTGATGGAGGCAGGCCCTGAGGTATTCCCAGTTTACTCTATCATAGGCCTTCTGTTGGTCCAAAAATACCATTGCCTCAGAGGCCGTGGACTGGTATGCATAAAACCACAGAGTGCACGTTATCCCAAATTGACCTTCTGGGTATGAAACCGAATTGTTCTGGGGAGATGGTGGCAGATGCTACAGTCCCTAAACGGTTAGCCATGATTTTTGTTAAAATTTTTGTGTCTGTGTTTGTTAAAGAAATGGGGCGCCAGTTGGCTAAGTCTAGCTTATCCCCTTTCTTGAAGAGTGTGATGGTAAAGGCCTCATGTCCTCCTGGTAGGAGGCGCGTTTCCAACAGGCTTTGGTTAAGTGAGGCAAGCAGCAATGGGGATATATATTTAAAGTACTTTTTGTAGAACTCATATGGAATGCCATCTGGGCCTGGGCATTTTCATTTTGGTGCACTGCGAATGGCTGTCCATAATTTGTTCAGAGTAATCAAATTCATTATTTCTGGGTATCAGAAAATGGTGATGATGTGGGCTCAGTCGAGAAATCTCGCCACTTCAGCCAGCTGAATTGGATCAGATTGGTACAACTTGGAGTAATACTTTTGTGTTTTGATTGCCACTTTGGCTGGTATATCCGCAATGGAATAATCTGATCTTTGCACCTGTGTGCAGGACACGCTCTGGCGTGGTGCAAAAAAAATTTAAAGAAATGTGCGGTGCACTTGTCACCTTTTGTGATGCGGTTGGCCCTGTACTGAACACAAACCCGATGTTTGTGTTGCCTTTTGAGTGTGTTGAGGTGGGTGGCTGCCTCCACCCACTTCTGGCCCCATGCAGAGCTGTATCCTGTAGCTGGGATATTGGACTCCAGGTGTGCCAACTCTGCCAGAGCGCGCGAAAAGACTGCTGATGTGGCTCATGAGCATCTGGAGGAGAGATGGCGAGAGTGGCAGATGGTGTCATCTTTGAAAGTTGCCCATTTGGAAATGGGGTCCATGCAAAACGGTGCAACAAACTCTTTTGCCATAGTTGCTGCTTCCACCCACATGGAAAATCCTGGTGACGTGAGCTCGGAGGGGCAGATTTTGCACCAATGTGGGGTCTTAGCAGCTGTGACAGGTATATGGTAGGTTAATGAGACCAGTCAATGGTTGGAGAATTCCATTTTTGTTGGTTTGAACTGGGAGATGTGGGGTTGGAATTTTGCCAGCGTTAGAATAAGGTTGATGTGGGTCATGGACCTTAATTGGCTGTTGTGGATGTGGGGATGCATCATGTTTTTGAGCAGCAGGGCATGTCATGGCAGTGCATCCATTAACCTGAGGGTGGCCTTTATTTGCGTAGTTCTGCGTGACCCTGGGGGGCGTGGGGTGAGGAAGGCCACCAAACTGTTGGTGTGTTTAGCCAACAGTTCATGTCGCCAACTATGAAAGGGTCTGGGGGTAGCGGGAGGGATTTGACCAATGAGAAAAAATTCCTGATGCTCTCATGCACAGGTTGGGGCATAGATGTTGATGATAGCGTGCACCACGTCAGCCCATGAGAAAGTGACAATGAGAACTCAGCCATTTAGGAATGTTTCTGATGATAAAAATAATGAAAATTTTGTTTTTCCGAATTAGCACCCCACAGTGCTTTAACCAAAAGGATAGAGATGGGAGGAGCATTGTTTTCCAAGCTTCCTCGGAACCTCATGGACAGTGGGACTCCTGGATGGCCAGGATATCCACGAGTAAATTGTGTTGTAAAAAACTCAGTTTCTAGCCTGGGACAGGGAGACCTTGAGTCTGGTGATATTCAACGTCCCTAAAGTGAAGGTTTCCCCCATTGCACCTTAGGTGCGAGGGGGTGGGCACCCAGGCCTGCCAGCCTCCTCTAGATCCCCATGGGCCTCCACAGCAGCATGGGTGTTAGCAGCAATGCTATCAGGGTTTTTGTTAATTTTTGCGGAAAGAGTTGCATTGGCTTTAGCCTTCACTTTTTGTTTTCCCGACGTCGGATGAATTTTTTGTGGTGCAGATGAGTTCAGTGCACCGTTGAGTGGGTCAAAAAAAATTTTCAGTTGGGATGGGTCCAAGTCAGTTTCAACCGGAGCTTGGGTGCAATGATTGGGTGAGATCAAATCCCCCATCAGATCTCAGATTGAGTGGCCCACTTGGCATGGGCTTCCCAATCTGATTGGTTGATGGATTCTTGTGTTGCTTCCGCCGCGAAGGTCTCCATGTCCTCCTGGCGTTGTGAGTGTGGGATGGTGGTGGTGGCCTTGGCCGCTTCCTTGGCCGTGGCCCTGTGGGCCTGCTTGGCCTTCTTCCACTCTTGCGGGGAGATAGGCTTTACCAGTAGGTAGCAGCCTTGTGCTCCCCATGGGAAAGCCTCTTTGGTGCTTGTGGTTGGTTCATAGTGTACCTCTCTGCTGGCCATGGCCACCGAGGGTGCTCTTGGAATGTGACGCCCTCCTTGGTGGGGCATGCATGCGCCTTATGGCTGAATGTGTCACAGTGGGTGCAAATGGGGGGCGCACTGTCCACGGTCACCCAGAATGGGTGGGTGGTATGCCCTGCAATATCAATAAAAGTGGAGTGCAGGATCTGGGTTAGGTCCTTTGCGATCTCCTTGGTTGGGGTCAGGACTGCGATGGCTTTGCCAGTGCACAGGTGTGGCATCAGCGTGAAGCGTTGCATTTTAAAAGATTGTATTTTGCCGTATATGGTGAGACCATCTTTCAGGTGTTGTTCCAAAATGTCACGTTTTACCATAGTAGGCAAAAAGCTAAACATGAGGAAAATTTGGTTTGATTTTGTCCATCTGGTGCATTTGGTTTCGATGACCCATTGCCCTTTGAGGAGGTCAACTACTACACGCACCACCGCAGCCTCATCTGCTGCCTCACTGCTTTCAAAACCTAGGTTTAGCCAACCGCATGACTTGGAGTGAGGTGCGATGTACACCGCGGTCAGGAAAAATTGTGTGCACATCTTCACAAAATTTTTCCCATAAGGCCATTTGTTGGATGTCCAGAAATACTCAGACTCCAAAATTTACCGATGAAAGTGGCTGGGAGTGTGGCATGTTGATGTACTGGTTGCATCGTGCTTGCCATGTGATTATATCTGGGGAAATAGTGACCACTTTAAAAATTTTTGTCTATTCTGCCAGTTTCTCTGGGGCGTTTTCAAATGTTGGAGGCCGCGGGCCTTCCACCTGCTCCTCTTACCTTACTTGCCCAACTGCTCCCTGACATGGGCGCAGACTAATCTTCTCTGTGAGATTATCAAACTAGATTCAGTCTTTAATTGAATAGGTTGCAAAAGTGATTGCAACAAGAAAGAAAAGTAGATACTGATTGCTCATCCAAATTTATGTTTGCTAAATTGGAGTGGAAGATGTCATCATTGCGGTGAATTGGGTACTGGTCTCCTAAATAAAGGTCATCATTTGAGTACACATCGTCAATTTCTATTTTTTGAATCAGGTGGGTCAAGTGGACTCATAGAGATTAGAGCTTCATTAGCCTCATCAGTTGGACCATAATGTGGGGCACTTATAAAAAGAATGTTAGGAAAAAAGTTGTGATTTGGGAATTTTGATTGGAAATAGAATTTGATTCAGTTAATTCTCCTTTTGGAATGACTTAAAGAATAAATTTTATTTGATTGCTGAAGACAATAAGAAGGATCTAGCGCATAGCATAGGTCATCATAATCATCAAAATCCTCACAATATAAGTCAAGACTTTTTAAAAAATTAATTTGAGCTTGATAATCTTCACTTGTATCCTCAGAATAAAATATTGATTCTTTTTCCTCTTTGAATAAATTCCTTTCTGTTCCATTAGATTCTGGTTTGGGATTTGGAAAGCTTTGAACTCCTTTTTGACTAGAATGTTTTAGTTTTCTGAGAGGTTCCTGCTTTGATTTTCATGTTGTTATATTTTCTTTAGATTTATTTGAGGTGGGCCTTTTTTGTTCTATGACCTGGTATTGGTCCAACTTGGTATGGTATCTTTGGAGAATTTCTGTATCTACTTTTATAGCTAGCTCATAATAAGCTTTAGCTTTAGGGAGGTTGAGAGATTTAGAGAAAACTCTGTTCAACATTCGAGTAGCTGCTCTCTTGGCATGGTCTTCAATTGAACTAAGTTGATTTGTTGAAGCCCATAAAGCTGCTAGAGATCTTCCTTCCCTTTGGTTTTCTTTTTAGGTTATAGGTAAGCTCAGTAAACAAGTACTGAACTGTGTTGAGTAATCCCTGATAGCCATTGACACAGTCAAACTTGAGAAATTAAATTTCTTCCTTCTCATCAGACCTTAGGTTTGAGAGTTTTTGGAAGTGACATGCAGCTTTTAAATTGTTACCCTTTTTCTGAACATATAAGTTCTTAAGGTGACTTAGAAGCTCCCTAGCAAGATCACCATTTTGTCAGGCCACAAGGGGAAAAGCTTTGGTGGTGCATCCATTAAAAAGGGGTGCTTCAAAGTTCACTATCATGGGTAACCTCATGACTTGTTTTTCTCTTAAATAAAAACTCTAAAAATAAGAACTTATTAGTGTTAGGCAAAAAGGTATTTTATTCAGAGTAATCAAGCACTATTTATAATGCTTGAAAATGAAATTAGGATCAAGAGGGATCTTCAGGATAGAGTCATGGGACCTGTAGGAAAGTCCCAATACTGGGATCAGTGGAAACTCTACTTCACATGACTTAAGAAATGGGGATCTAATATTTTCCCAAATTCAGAGTAATTTATATAAAGCCCTGGTTTTGGAATATTTGCTGGTATTATAGATTCGACCCCTCAAATGGGGATATCAATCCTCCCCCTGGACAAGTCTTACACCTAACCCAGGGAAAATTCTGACATCTTCCACAGTTATATCGGAGGAAACTTCTCATCTCTTTGTGCGCCATGTGTTTTTAATGTTTGGTCTCATGCAGGAGATCATCAGTGACCATGACTCACAATTTACAGTGCAGTTCTGGATTATACTTTTATCCATATTAAAAATTTCCCTCTGTCACCCCATGGCATATCATCCCCAGTCTGATGAACAAAACGAGTGTTGAGGAATTAACTGGATCTAGTTGTTGGATATTTGATACAATGATTATGGTTCAGGTGTATCCTAAGTATCTGAACTTGGGACTTGCAGCCTAGTAATTTCACTTAATTATATTTGATTATTATGACATGGGCTCAAGGGCTTTGTTGGTTAGATTGAACTTAAATTTAGGTTTTGATTTAATGACTCGGGCACATGGGCTTTGTTGGTCTATGTCAAAATCAGCTTTTAATGTCAGTCGAGTTTTCAATCAAATTAATTACTAATTAGTGATACAAATCGCCTTGGTATGTGCTGCTGATGGCACGTGAAAGTGAATCAGTTCAGCTATTTTGAAGATGTGTACAAAATGCCATCTCAAGAATGATGATGGTATTTACTCTGACTCTGAGGCTGAGTATGATGCCCTGAGTTAAATTATTTGTAGAAGTCCCTACAAACTTTTTGCGTGGCCAAGGGCCACTGAAAGTAAGGCGTCATGGGTAAGATGTGGTTAACATTGAACCCTATAAATAACCCTTGCATTTACATTAATTAAAACATCTTTCAACTTCTGGATTAAGTTTAAATTATCTTATAACCTTTTTGCGTTATCACTTTATTTTATATTAAAGTTGATTTTCACTTGGGATCAGTAGGATAATGGCAGCGTGCCATCATCCAAGTGAAACGACTGGGTATACAATTGAAGTATTACCAAAAAGCTATATCATAAATTTTAAGCACCATCCTGTCTATTGTCCTCACACAATAGATGCTCGAAGCTGCAGTTTCCACCAAACAATGAACCAGCCATCAGGTGAAGCCCAAATCTTTAACAATGGCGCTCATGGCTGGGACCACAGATGGTGACCAGTATCAACGTTTGAGCAACCAAATTTCGCAGATGAAGGATGAATACATCAGAAAAATCAATGATCTCAATGATGATCTTGACGCTATTAATGAGGCAAACAATAACCTCCATGGAGAACTAAACCAGTGCAAGAAGGCAATAAAGTAAAAAAGACCAGGTGATTTCCACCTTGCAGCTACAAGATACTAGTCTGAATGAGGAAATTGCAAAATTAAAAACCGAAATTCTGCCCATTGGGTAAATGAAATCAATGAGCAGATTCAAACTCTGGATGGCGGGCATTGTCAGTGTGCTACACCACATTTGACTGAAATTCTTCTGAATATTATGAGGACGAAGCTTCAGAAATAACCACTAAAACAGATGCTGGGCCACGCCAACAATTGCCTAGAAAAATGGTTGCTTTGGCCAACCCTATCACCTCAAACTGGGATACAATGCCCCAACGCCCTAGCACGTCTGACTCTAGTCAACATAGAAATAATCGTGATAACCAGGAATGGGGAAGCGATAATTATAAACCAGCAAACCTGACAGCCTTTGACAAGAATGGAAGTATTACCACCTTAATCAAACGTTTTGAAATGGCTATGCATGGGGCCAGCGACTGTAACAAAGCAGCCACCATGATCAACTTCTTGAATGAGTGGAGCATTGAGTGGATTATGCCTCACATC
>JAKSZP010017953.1:0-23620 GCA_022478985.1 Massospora cicadina
ACTTATCTGGAGAGCCTAATGGCAAATACTTACGCCATTCATACTGTTTTTACATCTTTTAAAAACTTTAATGGAACCTCTCCAGGGATATAAAATAGCTTAAAGTAGGTTTTTAAGAATAGGTCCTTTTTCAATAGGTTCAGGGCGCACTATATACGTTGGCGCGGAGGTCAATAGAGTAGAGAAGGTCAGTGTGTACTAACCAGGTAGCTGCATAACTATAAGTAGAGCTTAAATGTGGTGCAACCTGAAGTTGAGCTTTTAACTCACCAGACCTCTATTAATGAATTACAGCATGGATTAGGGCAGGTCTAAATGCTCTCCATGATTGCTCAAGGTGCAAATGTTCATCTCATATTCACTTAAGAAAATAATATTTTGACTTACATTTCTTTAATAGTAGTCTCAATCCTTAAACTAAGGGTTTTCCCACAATTGGTGAGGTGGCAGCGAGGGCTCACTTATAATCTCCATGACATGCTAGAGTTGGCTTTGTAAATTGGCTACTTCATGTTTCTCTGTTAATAGTATTATACGGATGGTTCCTCCTCTATTACCAAGAGTCCAGAGGAATCTTTACCATGATAAACCTCATATCCTTATTATCAATCTTGTCAATTTCTAAACCTGTTCTAATGGTATCAGCACTGTAGTGAGCACCAAAGTCAGCTTGTCAGCCTTTGCTCACTTAACTTGGTTGGGTGACTTACTGTTGGGGGGTTCTGTCAAACATAGATAGACAACAGGCGATCTTCTAAAGGGGAATGACAATTCTCATCAAGTAGGCTTATTCTGATGCCGTACAATATAGCATCAGTTGCTGGTTTGAACTGCACATCGCCCTGTTGGCACTATTCTTATTAGACTCTTAGACAAAGATTCTGTACGTTGCCTAGAACATGCCTTAGCAGAATACTTAACCAACCTCTTTATTTGTGCTATCAATAACCAAGGTATTCTTACTCAAAAGCGTCCTATTTCAAAGACGCCAGGTTTGTTACTAGCAATTTCTTTATTTAAACCAAATATAAAAAACAAGGGATATATGTAAGGTTTCTTAACGCATACATTAGGGTGATCTGGATGCTATATCATTTAAAGCTAAAGAAAGGGAAACACTCAAGTAGAACTGTTGGAAAAACATAATTAGGGCACACCATTGATGAGCGATAGGTGGGCGCTGCCCCCAGAATAAGCACTACCCCAGATTGTTGGGAAACTCAATCCCCTCATAATCATCAAGTCTGCCAAGGAATTTTTGCCAAACTTAGACCGTATGCCGCAAAATCTGTAAAGTAAAAGTAGATTGTGAATAAATACACAGAAAGGCTTAAAATCAGCGTGATAATAAAAAAGAAAACCTTCAAGCCTCTAATCAATTGTTTAAAGGAGAAGGACTAAGAATTTTTTTACAAATGAAAGAAACTCAGATGAGCTCAAAGCTAAATGTCAGAGCTTTTAAAATTGGGGAAACCAAGTAAAAGCACCAAACAAGCCATCCGCTGTTTCCAATTTATGGTGACTCTAGATAACAGCATAATACTATGCAATGACGCAAGGAATTTTCTTGTTGTTCTTAAATATTCAACCGCCACCCAATTTTATAGAAGCTCTTTAGACATCACCACTTCCCCATTCCATTATGGAGCCCTGCACTTATCCTATAATAGAGTTAGGGTTATTCTGTAATTTCCTCGATAAATTTATAATTCCACAACACAAAAATTGCTTAAATTATATTAAGAAAAAATTACTCTGGCCTTCTCAACGAAATTAGTGCAACCTATGGAGGATCCTCGCTTGATGATCTTAGTAATGACTTGGCCATTTCCTTGTTGTTCTTGGTGTTAGCGTCCCTTTGTGGTAAGAATTTAGGAACCCATCTCAGAGATTTTCATACCAACCAAAACCCCAAAAGTACATACCCTCCAATTCCCAACCTTTATCAAACATCCATACGTTCAATTTGATCCAACATACCCATGACCTATCTTAGAAGCTGCTACTGAAGATTGTAAGTCGAGGAAATTACTAGCAGGTTTGAATATGATAGGCAACTGCACCCTTTTATCAGATGCGCGCCCAGGACAACCCCAATTTTGAGCCAAATCACCATTCAAGATAGTTGATGCAATTACCCCAAACCAACCAACTAACCTCCACTTGTTGCATAAGACGTGAGCGAGATTACTACAAATCCTCAGCTTAGTGGTTAAAACGAGGTTGATGTCCATAGATCAATAATTTTCTCATCTGTAAAGCCATGGTTTTATTTATGAATAATCACAATGGTGAAGTTTTTCAGAATATGGATGCTATCATGGATATTGTAGTATCCTCAATGGTAGCCAAGTCCTTCTTGGCACGTTAGATTTCTGGCATAATAACCCAGCCAATAAATAAAGAGGTTCTGTAGATGGCCTAAGGCCTGTTGACTTGTCCAATCTACAGCCAAAAAAGTCAATATGGGCTCATGCGCACACCCTGACATGTTGGTCATAAGTCACAAAAATTAAAACCATTAAACAAGTGATTCTTTCATGGGCAACATAACCAATCACTCCATTGAGCACCCAAGCATGCAAGGTGATAGTAATAGGACCTACCTCCTATCTTTCAAATGATGAAGCCTGACAGGTGATGGGAGACCTGATTGAACTTATACTGAGAGTTACCTTAATGAGAACTATGAAGACTCCATAAAACAGCAATTACTGGACATACTTGATGCCTTTCAAGGGAAAGCTGAAATGCGGGCCCTCACCCTAATTTACCATAACTCGCATATAGGGGAGGCCCCTCTTGCTTTTCATGATTGTCTAATCAATGGTAGTCACACCAAGGTTAGAGCCTCAAGACCTTTTCCAATTTTTTCACCGATATATCTTTGCTTTGAGTTTATATGACCACATCAAAGCCTTATTAAAGCTATCTGATTTCTTATAATTCCCAAAGAGATTGCCATTATAGTTTTTTGGTCATTTCTCAACTAGGGAGTAGGGTCTCACGTGGCATGGTACAATGGACCTTGACTCTGGAGGGAGATATAAACTGACTCAACAGATTGAGGCCCATCTTGATTCAGACCAAAAAACTAACCCCACAGAAACATACCGCTACACTAACAAAACCCAAAAACTATCAATGAGATTGTGCTCATGCTGTTTAACAATTATAAAACTTTTAACAATACAGATATGGGACGAAATTAATGAAGCTGGTAGCGCACTCAATCGCAATATGGCAGAAATGAACCACAGGGCTATTACACACTCACCAGAAGTGCTCACTCTCACTACCTATGCCCCCACTCTGCCCCATTATAGTGGAGTCTACAAGTTGGCATCCCCCTCCCATGATCTTGGTACCATATTCCAACCCTGCAAAGGATAGACAACCATCTCCACAATCAAGTATATATTGTAATCAACAGCAGTATACCCCAGGGATCTTGGTGGCGCATCCTGACCTCCAGGGCCTAGAATTAAGGGCATAGTAAGTGATTTAAATGATATTTCTTGGGTAACATTTTTATCACTCAGAATCTGAAGGCCCTAATAGTGTTCCCTGCCAACTTGAGATGATAATACTTTTTGAATAAGAGTGCTGCAAAAATTTGATAACCAATGAACAAAACAACGTATGCATATTCTTGAAACTATTGGACCACACTTTGGCCCCACTATCCTACGCCCATAAGGCAGCAAAGCAATCCCAATTCCTTACAAACCTTGGTCACGAAAAGTTAGTCGCGAGCTTAGATACCAATTCCAGTGTGTGAGTGTAGCTTTAATAGATTCAAATGTGAAATTTCCTTATCTTCTGTGAGTGTCACCTTTGTTTAAAACGCGCTGCAATTAACGCCTTGATACACCATCACTTATGAATCCTTATTTACCAAAAGAATTTCACAGGCTTTGAATTGATGGTTACTTTGGGCCCCAGTCATGGGGACTCACATGTACTGATAATCAAACTGCCCTTATATGAGCTGCTGCATTTTTTTGGCCTACAGACATTGCTTCCACGCCAACAACTGGCAATACCTTCCCTACTCTACCATATGATCCTAATCATAGGTTGGTAACGCCAATAGTTAATAACCGTCAACCTCAAGTAAAACATCCTCACCTTCACATCCTTTTACCCTTTGGGTGAGATCACTCTGCTTCCTACCTGGTGAAAGGAAACACATTAGCAGCCAAAATGGAATACTCCACATCCAACATGATAGCTGAACTGCCAAAAATTCCCCAATTACTCAAACTTTTAAAGTGATCTTTGACTTAATTAGGGAAAACTTTATGACATCCTTCTCTGAGTTTATTATAGACTTCTTTTTAATGGAGGACGTTATTAGGATTAAGTTTTACTCTACCCCTACACCATGGCTGAGGATCAAGCCCTGAAACCTGGTATAGGAAATGCTAGTTATGGATAATTAATAAAGTGAACATGCCAGTATTATCTTTAGTGTAGTTCAATCAGAAACTTTATGGCAGCCAGTGGCCATGTGAAAATTCTGGCTACTTAAACAACTTTACCATTCCTGTCCCTTAACTATTACCACTCAAGGCTTGATCTCACATGAAAATTCAAAATCTAAGGTATTATCAAAACTAGGCCTGGTGAAGACATACCATCATGTCCAAGTGAAAGAAAAGCATGAAAAGCTAACAACCATCTGAACACGCCATGGCTTATAGAAGTTCAAGGTCATGGTGTTCATCCATAAGTATGCTTTCTCATATTCCAAAGATTTATCAACTACGTGTTAAGAGACATCTAATTAACTTGTGCCATGGCATCCATCAAGAACATATTTGTCTAGTCCCCCACACTGGAACAACGCAAAAAGGACTTGATATCAGTGGCTGGAGCCTTACAGAGAGTATACCTACACTCAAAGCTCTCAAAATACAATTTATCAAAGACAATGTCCAATTATTAGGGATCCTCATAATTAAAGATTACTTATCATTGCCTTCAAAAAACTAGATGCAATAAGGGATGGTCAACCCCCAAAACCCAGAGAAAGCTTCAATATTTTTCTAAGTTTGGTCAAGTTATTGAAAAAATTCTTCTCCAGTAACCTTGGAACTTCATCATTATTCCATCCAGATGAGTGGCACGTTGCCACTCATCTGGATGGAATAATGATGAGGGCTTTTGACGTTATCAAAGAGTTTTAATTACTGCGCCTATTTTTGCGCCACTCCCATTAACACAATAAGTTAAGTAGCATGCTTTGCCTTTAGAAAGGACATAGGAGCAGTCCTGCTACAGGAACACAACAAATGCAAACACCTAGTAGCATATTTTTTCAGGAAAAGCACCAGCGCCAAACGATCTTGAGTGATAGTCAACAAGGAACTAGCCGCCATCTCATGGTTAATGATGAACTGGCAATACTTGCTGCAGGGAGAAAAATACATAGTGACGATGTGCACAGACCACAAGTCACAGACGTACTACCACAGACTGCAGAAGCTGGTGCATTGTAAAACCTGGACTCAACAAGATCTCCTCAACTTTGATTTGTATATGGGTTTTTTTGAGGGGATGAATTATATGCTACCAGAAACCTTGAGCAGAAGCCTGTCCACCAGACCCAGTCATACAGAAGATTCAGAACTGATAATGGTGATTCTCCCAGAACTAGTCCTGGTAAAATCCCTGAAAAGGACGGTTGCCATTTCTGCTATCACATCCATCAACGCTAAAAGCCTGGGGGTTGGAAGGCAAGTTGTTAGGGCATATGGCTACCAACCTGAAGGTTGTTAATTCGATTCCCGCCCTTCACACATTTTTAAGGTGCAGCTGAAGGAAGCTATTGGCGTTTAGTAAGTCTAACAATACAAAAACCTTACCCATGACTTAACCAGAAAAATTCAAGTCCCAATCTGGAGGTGGAAAAACTTTTTTGAAAAAGTTGACCCTGCTCAGGTTTCATGTCAATGTTTCTTCCTTTTTTTTCTTTTTGTATTGTCCGTCACCTGGTGGGCTTGCCTTGAACAAATTAATCATTAAAAACCCGCCCATCAAGCCCATACTTGAACCAAATACTGATCTTATAGCCCCCTCCCAGACCAATATCCAAAACACAACCCAATTGTCAATGCCAAGGTCTCTATCCTAGATGCTATGCTAAACATTAATATGAAAACATTTGATTAACAGCCCCTGTGAGATTAGATACTAGCAGGGAAAAGCCCACCTATATGATACTCACAGAAAAGATAGGGCAATTTACTTCCACAATCAAGTATGGGTACATGATATTCTACGCCCTTGGTTCATAAGGAAACATCATGATATGCCATCGATGGGGAACCCTAGCATCAAAAATGTATAAACTTGTAAAGTGAGCATATGACTGGGTAAGTTACAAAGGACATGCCAACTGAGTAGAATGCTTGCTTGTTTGCGCCTAATTAAAACAAACAAAATGGGTCATAAAAGACTCATGCACTCATGATAACAGGCACAGGACTCTAAATGTTAGTATTGGTGGACTTTATTATTAGTCTACCAATCTCCTGAGGATTTGATGTACCAATGTGATCATAATTTTGTATATGAAATATGCATATAACCTGTTTTGTTAACTACTTCCTAGGACATGACTTGGCTATTAGTATCCCAAAATTCATTATGTTTAGATAAAACAAAAAAAGATAAGTGAAAGATGTCCACAGTTCACGTCAAAACTCTGTGACGCTTTATAAAAGGTGTTAAAAATCAAACCGTGCTGTTGTTGAAGCACACCCCTAATAACTTATAAATGGATAAAACCAGTATTTTAAACAATAGTTAACTGTTTTTTGCCCACTTTCTAGGACACCTGGGCGGCCAACCTACCACTATCCCAGTTTGCGTATAATAGCCCCCTTTAAATATCGATGGGTATGTCACCAATGTACACCACCCATAGTATAGCCCCACCTTCACTATTGGCCCTCAGATACACACCAACTTAACAGCTGAATATAACTCATAGCACATAGTTAGATATTAAACTAACAGATGTAGAAGTAGCTGACTAAAGCTACCAAGGATGCCAAGTTAATTTGCTATCTAGAAGCGCCGTGGAGCCACAAGATGCCAGGTAGGCTACCTCATGATGGTGGACAGAAGAGTCCTTACCTCAGGGCGTTGTGGCAGAGATTTATGTGTAAGAGAGCAGGCTTATTAACAATCAGAAAGTTCTAGACAAACTGTCTTTCCACTGGAGCTCACATCATTAAAAAGTCTACATGTCTTTTCAAACTTCCTGCTGTACTCATTAGAAGGAAAAAACTGCTGAGATCAAACCAATATTGATATAGGGGGCAACAGAACTTGAGGTGGAGGAGGTCACGGACACCTTCAGATTCAAGTTTGGAATTAAATATTTGGTGGTATGGGAAGGGTATCTGGCACATGAGAAAATCTGGATCCCCACTTTGTAAGGTGCCAACAACCAAGAATTGATTGAGTACTTACACGCCTAATAACCTGATATACCCACGCCCTCCCCTCCCAGGCTTACTGGTATTGTGGACATTAAACCTTCCTCGCCACACAAGGTCTATTTGTTAGTAAAAGCCCCAGAAGGTAAAGTAGACCATGTTAATCTTTGAAAAGATAATTTAAGGGTCCTCTTACAGCAAAATTTGGACATTATATTGCATCCCTTCTTATTGAAGAAAGGAAAACCCTAGGAACTAAGGCTGGAGAAAGATATAGACTTGGTTATACACTTGACAAATAATGGGTGGGCGCCGCTCTCCACATACTGAGTTCACGCCAACCAGGGATAAATCAAAATCTGACCACTTCATTATCAATAAGAATGCAAAGCATATATGGCCAAATCAGGAATGTATTCAGTAAAATTTTCAAAAAAATTAACTAATTGCATTGAATCCTCAGAAGAATTAAGAAAACCGCACTTCATCAAAAGGAAAACCAATGAGCGTCCAAATCTACTATCACACGAATGTGACAATTATGCAAAGTTTGACAGATAAAACCCTCTGAGGAGGTTGGAGCAGGAAAGTCAGCACTCTTGGAATTTGATTAAATCCTCAAAATGAAGCACCCAACAAGATATCTGCTGTTTACAATCTATTAAAGTTTTAGAAAAAAAAGAATACTAAGCAATGACGCTGGGCAAGTTCTCAGTGTCCTTGTGAAATGTTCAACCATTAACTGAATTCTATATAAGTTCCAGGACACTCCCCACCGCCCAATACCATTATATAATCCCTGCACTTTGCCTATAGTAGAGTGCTAGATTATCTTTGTACCTTCTAAAATTGATAATTTTACCTCTAAAAAACTTTTTTAATTCTTTCTAAATTTTTAAGAATTCTGATACCATACAAAACTGGTGCAACCTATTGAGGGCCCCTCTCATTGGGCTAATTGTTATCAGTGACCATTTACTTGATGTTTTCAGTGTTAGAGTCCCTATTTGGATAATCAAGGGACCCTCCTCAAAAAGGGTGTCTAATCAGCCACTCTATTAAAAGTACACACATGCTATCCCAGCCTAAGTTTAACATCCAGCCTTTAAAAGCAATCTTCCATACCCAAGACCTAATTGTAGAAAATGCTGAGGCATATTGTATTTTCAAAGAAGATATAGCTGAATTGGTATTTAAGGATATGGTGACTACTCTACAAAATCAAGTGCGCGCCAAGTATAGCTAAATTCAAACCCAACCCCATTCAGGATGATCAATGCAACTTACCTCAACTCAAACAGATCAACCTTTCATTGTTGTGAGAGTCATGGGTTAGATTACAACCAATTATCAGCTTAGTGGTTGGAATAGGGTCGATGTTCATAGATAATAATTCGCTCTCCTGTCACCATGTAGATTCTTTTTTGTAGAAAATAAAAATCATGATGTTGTGCGGACTATGGATGCTATCATGGGTATTAGACACCCTCAATGGAAAGCAAGTCTTTTCTTGACACATCAGATATCTGACAATAGACTTGATATTATGTGGTATAAGATTTATAAGAAGCTAAATCAAATTATTCCTATTCTTCTTGCATAGATTCAAGATACAATAAATTGGAAATTGATAATAAAACAAAGTACTTATGGCGAGAAATAGGGGTTTCTGAACCTCTTGTCAATCTCTTTTTGATCCCCACCTTGGTGGCAGAATACTTCTGACTTAATGCTTGTCTCGGTGAGCTCCATTTTAACAACAAAATCCCTGAACTAGGATGTTTGGCGGCCCTGATCAATCCCCACTTCTGGGGTTGGTGCTGTTAAATTCGCTTCTTGTTATTGCTTCTTCTCCCTATTTTGTAATATTTAGGGAAAAATTCATATGATGGCGTGGATCTGATGCGCCTTGCTTCAGGACGTTGACTGAACTTCAGTATTGATTGTATGAGTCTCTAGGATCCATCTATCAATCTGGATAGGGGTTTGTATCCCTTCAGGATGAAGAAGAATTTTAATCCAAAGACTCTTCTACCCACTGAATTTCTGATCTAGGGCATACCCTGGATGAGAGATGGATAGCGGCCTCCCCTCCCTGTCTAGTCCCTTAAACCTCAAAGTTTCTTCCCAGGCCCAAAGTTACTATTGTTCAAGAAACTTCAGATTAATTAGTGCATAGAATCAAACAATTCTGCGGTGATTTTAGAAGTGCTAATAGTACTAAGGCTATTGGTACAAAAACTTAATGTATTTTCCCAAAAAGACGCCCTTGTCATCGAAGCACACGTGGGACCTGGGACATGACCACGTGAAAAATATTTATTAAAGAATTTTACTAGAGCCAAAAGTTTGAAGGAGTTTAGTGCTAAGTAATGATATTCTCACTAGGCTCTGAGGCAAAAGAAATAATGCAGCTAATTATAACTTGTTGCCAGTTTATTTATTTAATAAATGACCTTCTTTAGAATAATGTCAGTGTGTTTCCAAGCTACAAGAGCTCATGACCCTGTTCATTCGCCTCCCCACATAGTATAAGACCCAGAAACCTCCATTATGAAGGTTGTTGGGTTATTTATGTATTTCTGATTATTAAAATCAATATCCCAAGACCCAAAATCCATGGCTTTTATAAATAAAAATTTTCAATTCTAATTTCACCTGCTTAAGTTCCTCCACTCAGGCCAATAGCAGGTCCTAATTCCTAAAAGACGGTGATAATAGCATTCTCCTAGACATTGATATCCTTGCTGCCTCTGGTGTGGGCATGCAAGGGACACTAGAGGCTGCTCAGTATCCTAAACTACCAATATAAAGATACCTTTTGGTAGTAAGAATGTTAGTGCAGCTGAAAACAATGCATATGATTTTGAGGAGCATGATCTTGTATAAAAGGAATTAATGAGGGTCCCAAGTGAGTGGGAAGCAACAAAGGGCGGCAAATGGACTGGGAATGTGATTCTATTAAGACTGTGATTTCATTGAAACAGTTTAGCATTCAATCAAACCAGTCATAACATATGCTTACCATACGCCTACTGTCAACCACAAAAAGGCGAGTGACAACTGGCTACACTCTTGGATGACTTTCATACACATCATCAGCTTAACCCTTGGCGCTGAGTTCATGATTATTGGCCCATACTTTCCTTACTCTCTCCCAGAGGATATAATCTGTCATATCTTAATGACGGCTCCTTGTGGATTCTGGATTCTCTCATGGGTAACATAATACTACCATGAAAGCCAAGTCTTCCTTTGCACGTAGGTTGTTATAATGATTGTGTTTTTTAAGAAATACTCAGATGAAAGGTTTGATTGCTTCCGTTGGGGAAATTGGCTCAAGAAGTTGTTTAAAATACCTTTTTCATTAAACATTTCAAATGGAATTACATTATCATCAGGCAAAAATTCATTATTCTCCCCCAATTTAAAGAGGGGTAAAGTTTCATAGTTGTTAGCGTCATCATTATCTTCATTATGTAAAAATCTCAACTACAAGTATAAAATCATTGAATGTGACGTCATTTCTAACTGATTAGTTAGCTTAATGGTTTATTATAATCTATAAAGAGGGGTAATCTCCCTTATCTGCGCATAAATCTTGTTTTATATTCTTTCAGTGGCTGTATACTAGTGAGGCGTCTTCCAGAAAGTGAGAAATCATTCTTAAATATAAATATGAAAGTTTTCATGACAATAAGAAAAAGGGAACAATACATAGAGACTGGTACCCCTACTGTCAATATTTAAAATACATGACAAGCCTAAAAAAAGTAAAAGCTTATATAATTAGAAGGAGTTTTTTTAGTTCATTGCTCTAAAAGACTCAGAGTTTTGTATATATAAGCTTAAAGTTAGAAGAGAATATTTATTCAAATTACGTTCTGTGGCACCACCTGAGATGAAAATAAAAGTCAATTAATGCTATGGCAAAAAATGCATCTGAAGCACTTGATAATACCTACCAGGAAAGGTTTTTCTGCTTTATATTTGCACCTTAAACAATATAATTCAGTATTCCCATTACTAGATGTGTCTGATTTAAAGTCACATCAGTTCATTAATTTTAACTTAATTATACAAATATAGCTTAGTGATGAAGCCACCTTATCATGCTTAAGGAGTCAAAAAGAACCTTATCGTATATAGAGTTTTGTGATCTAGTATGACCAACAATAAAAACAAATATTCTTAACTTATTTTTATTTGAGTAAATTAGTAGGCTGAAGATCTAATCAAGTACTCCTTTACACTAAAATTGAACTAGCATAAATAATCTGTTGTGTATTGATTCTCTGCATTATTTATGCTACCTTAGGCATGCTACATCACCTCTCTAAATGTTGCCTAAAATATATCAGGATTACTAACTAATTAAAAATTACCAAAGTAAAAATAAATCTTGTCACCTCATGAGCGCAAAACCTCACTCCCTATTTTACTTTTTTTAACTTGGCCCAGTGGCCACAGAAACTCTTATATTTTATTTTATATCTATTCTTATGCCTCAGCACTGTCATTAACACGTTTTACTAATGTTGATATTCCCATAAATAACCTTAGATTATTGGTATTTGATAGATTTTAATTTTTATATATGCCATGAGGCCTAGGCATATGTATCCTTAGTTTTTATAAGTATTATGAAGATAGCATGAAATTTCCAAGCGTTACTCAGAAATCAATAAATTGTACTAGTGAGAAAACTGTGATCTTTTAAAGCATATCATGAATGGAATGCCATCAATGATGGTATTCTTACTCTGATAGTAGCGCTAGAAGAATGCCCAAGATAACACTATCAACTGTAAGCCCCATGCCACTGTCAATATTAGTATTATGTACTTTTGTAGTTTTATAGAATTTTATAAAGAAAGTTCTAATTGGGCTTTAAAATGTTTTCTGACTTAACACAGATTATCTTTAGCTTTTGTTAAACTGGCCTATACACTTGTTATCTGAAGTGCAGTGTTAATTTCAAAAAAAACATATTATAAAGTCAAAATTGTATCCAAAAAGTCAAGCCTTGATATATAATGTATACTAGGTCATTATTTAACATGATCAATAAAATGCTGAAAATGATATGCGTCTCCATACTCAAGTATAATAAGAAGTATAGGACATACAAATAAAGTATACAAAAGCAATTGGTTTTTTCTTTATAGTAATCCAGGTTGAAAAGCTAGTCCTGAATGATCTAATGGTAACCTTAGTTAGCTATAATCAATTTTTATTCATCAGGTAGCAAGTTTGCTTAAGCAAACAAAATATATACTTTACAATGAAGTACTATTTATTTACGCTATTTTGGCTTCATTGTTTTAGTGGAGCTAAAAAGTTGAATTTCTTTTGTCCAAAGAAGTTCTGTTTGTAAATCTAGCTTCCTTTAGAATGTCTCTTAATGACTGAACAGTTCCTAAAAGGCGATGGCAAATAACATTTGCATTTATTAGGGTAAATTAATGACATCTATACTTTATCTCACAACTGCTAACGCTACTGTCATGAATACTAAAGGAATGTAAAAATATATAATAAATTAAAATTTAGGGAAGAATCTTGAACGCCTTTATTAAATCAATTTTCAATAATTAAAGGTTGTGTGAGAATCTTATGGAGCATAGGACGTTTAGGCTTCCTTAACCATGATATTCTTTTCTCTTTCAGTAGAAGGGAGAAGCAGTGGCCATCTTCTCATGTTGACGTCTGGTTTATTGTGCTCATACTGTTCTGGTGCTATATGATTGTCATTCTGGGATTTAAAACACAGTTCCAACCAGATCATCAATTGGTGTCTGAGTCAGATTTAACCTTGTGACTAATCTTAATCTCTTCTGTCTGGTGAGTTTGTGATAGAAGTCCATTATACCTTAGTTGAGGCAGCGTCCCTAAAGCTCCCGATGGTTGGTACCATGTGGGGCATAACAACCTACAATAGGAATTAGTGATAAAAGAAATGATAGGTTTTATTCAGTTAAAGCCTCAAAGTACTTAGTACTTTGAGCCTAAATGTTAGAGGGAGAAAACTTAGAAAAAGCAGGTGTAGGGATCTAGGCAATAAGTGCTAACTCAAGGAAAATTTCAGCATCAAAAAATAGAGTAATAATAGGAATATAATATAAAACTAATAATAGAAAGGGGTTTGACTATCCTTAACCTGAAATACTATTAGGGATCATTCCCAATAGTTTAGACTATTTAATTCAAATTGGCAGTAACATTTTTGCTTGCTTGGAAACTCAAAAACCTTAGCATAATCACCAAAACAACTTAAAAGGATCATTTAATTAATATTCAGTTAAATTTATTTTGCCACAACTCAATTAAAATGTGATTATTTTGACATCCTCATCTTTAGTCAACAGTGTTGAGTGAAAACTATAGAATAATAAAATAGTCATAAATATTACCAGTGTTGATCTCTGACAGTTCAAATTGGGCTCAACTCAAGTTAATGAAGTGCCCAAACTGACATTCAGTAGTGGTTGACTATCAGTGCGGCGCTAACCCTAGAAAGGGGCTTCACCTAATAAAGGGTGAATCCAACTTCTAATGGATCTTGCTCTTTTGGGGTACTGTTGAGATTCTGATTTGACTGGACAATAAGCCCTAGTAGGTACGGAGGATTGGGTGAGATTGGCCGAAAAGAGGAATATAATAATATAAGTGAGATTGCCATGAAGTAAGGCAATAGGGCGATACTGAGCTTCTGGGAAAACCTTACTAGATCTCTCCTAAATCAGGCAGTAAGGCACTGTCAGCGTACAACAAATATTAAGTAGATCCCCTCAAACTAAAATAATAGTGAATTTAGGAATAGTAGACCCTGGAAGAACTAATGAGAATATGGCTGAACTGATTACCCTAAGCAAAAGGGTCAGTATTGATGAAGTCGCTGATATATAAGCGAGAGGAGAAGGTGAAATGTGAGAGGTTTTTCATAGAAAGAGAGCGCGGAGAGAAAAATTCTGCTATTTATACTAAAATTAAATAAAGTAGTGTGGCTGAAGCTGTTGCTTCATATTTAATTAAAGTTTTTACCTTTTGTTGCAAGGACTGGCAGTACCACATCATCTGTCCGTTGCTCAGTGGGATTAAACCTGTGCAAAAATCTAACAGCATATCTCCACAATATCGCCAAAATTATAGCCTTGTTGCTTTCTACAGGGGGCCCATTGAGCAACTACAAAAAAATAAAATACTCTTCAGCTACCAGATATGGCATATCGAGCCTGCACTAAAGGAGAATTGTCCCAAGCCGTGGCAGTTTCAGAATTTGTGGAAATCAAACTTGTTGTGGACATAATAATCAAAAAATAAGAGGAGCCCCTTAAGAGCGTTACAACTTAAAAAATCAGCTGAAAACTGTGGTTAGTCAGTTGTAAATACTTGGACAACAAAACAGAGAACTTGCTGATCACTTGGATCACACAACTGAGTGGCTACTCTGCAAGGATTGGAAGTTGAAACCTACCTTTTACCTGAATTGTCCCATAGGGAAGCTGAAGAACAAGGGTCGCTTGGAAAGGATCAATTTATGACGAATACAATACTGGATACTTAGCTGAAGAGCTTCTCGCCAACCACGCAGGCAGCATGAGCTGCTCAACTCATGATGAAATCTCTGTAGAAGACTATGTCCTTCCCAATGACCTCCTATGTGATGGAAGTCCAGCCCGCCAAAGAGACCTACACTACCCCTAGAGCAGCCAATCAGCCGTGTGCAGCTGGGCCTTCTGAGCCAGCTCCTTGCCTACAATCCAGCTATGAGGCTAGATCAAATCCCCAGTACACTTCTAAGGCTTGAAGTTATGGGCGGGAAGAGGAGGTCTGCATCAACAAGCTGCCTTCATTTGACTGCAACCAAAACATCCATGGGTTCTTCAAGCGATTTAAATTCATAATGGAAGAAGACTCAAATTGGTGTAAGGCTAAACTGCTGATATCCGCACTGGTTGTTGGAAGTGCCGACCAAGTGGCTTGCTATCTTTCAAACAGTTCTGTTACATATCAGGAGGTTAAGGAGACTGTGCTGCGGGGTTGTTTGGAAGCACTTCCAAGATGTTGCAGTGGAAGGCTGAGCTTTTAACTATAGGGTTTCATTTTAATGAGTTTCTCGCTGAGTTTTCATACTGCTTCATAATAGAAGCCTGCGTGCTAATAGGGCAGGCACTTTAGCTGAAGCCAATGTGGGAATTGCGATGACCTCTGCAGTGATGCCATACTGTGAGCTTTACAACGTCATAGCTCCAATTTTGGAGGAGGACGTACCCTTACTCAAAATTTTCCATATTTTGCGCCATCTATCTGCTATCTTTACTACACTCAATACAGAGTGAAAACCTACAGCAGCCGACTCTGGACCTTTTTTATTTGGGGGAATTATCCAGCCCTGTTCAGAGTCCACTAGTAACACCCGCCTTATAATAACCATGCGCCATGCCCTCAGCCAAGTTACCAATCAGCAGTTTAACTATCAGTCTGGGCCTGTTTACGCCAATCACCCACAGTCTGACTATCAGCTTGGCCCATCTTACAATAATCAAGGATGTGGGCCCTGTGAGGTAAATTGTTTTTTACGCGGTCACCCTAGACACCTTGCATGGAGTTTCGCCAATTATCAGGTCCATTACGTACAGTAGGACCAGTAAATACAGGGAAAAGTCAGAGTGGAGTGGAGACAGGACCCTCTACCTCCGCTATCTCAACCCCAGACGTCACACCTGAACATATCAACATATATTCAGTGGAAGACCCTCAGTATGATGATATATTCCTATATCAGCAGTCAGTTGAAGGAGTTAATGTAAAAACAGGAGCGAAAGCCAAGGCTGCGGTGGAAGAAGGACCTCATGAGCAACCAAATCCGTATGCTTGCTAAATGTACAACCAAGTTTCCCCTGACAAGCTGGACCCATCCTCAGATGCACCTTCCTGAAAGGAGTAAGTCTCGCCCTTTTGGTAGATGACATTGTTAAAGAATACCCAAAGTTGGTGAAGTGATTGTGAGTTTCCTTAATAAAAGAGATTCTTTATATGTCCATGCTTTAAACAGTCAAAACTCACTTCTTAATGTTAATGTATGTACTGTAACATTTTTGCAGCCAAAACCTGAGTCCTTACAATAATAGATACAGCCACCCTGGTCAACATAGTTTTCACTATGTTGGTGGAAAAGTTGACATTGGAAGCTGGTGTAGATCATCAAATGACGTATGGTACAACTGGAGCTGATAGCACGGTCTCAGAGGGAGCGTACAATGCGCTATCCTTGCAGTTTGAATCAATTATTGTTGTAGTTTGGGCGATAGTGTTACCAAACAGCCTCTACAATCTAATTGGAACTACTTTCCTGCGACACTTTGGTGCTGTTGTTGACATGATAGAAGAGACGTTCGAGATTCTGGGACAGCGGATCTCAATTTGTTTTACTCTAGCAGAGTGCTAAAGGATCCGGTGCATATGGGACATATCAACCTAGCTTATAGTGACAAAGTGATTTTAATTCGCTATCATTGACTAAATAACAAGAACCAGGCCCTTCCCCAACAGATATATGAATATAAAGGCTGCTTCTCAGAGCTGCCAAACTTATATCCATCCCCTCCAATCACCAAGTAATAGTGAACACAAATTTGAGGTAGAAGTGCCAGATGGACTCTATGGGGAAGTTATTGGCCTTTATCAGAAATCGTGGCTTGAGAACCACATGGCTCCAGAAATTATACTACTGGGACATATGGAGATCAAGGTTTAATATTGAATCCACAATTAAAACCATTGAAACTCTATTGACACCAAATAGTGGTGTACCTACAATTATCCCTGTTGAGGAGGTCCTTCAGGTTCATAAGTTTGAGTCACTGGATGAATTTGGTTTACCAGTCAATTTTCATCCCAGCGTAATGGTGGTAATACTGTGCAAAAACTTAGCTGGTTTATCAGAAGTGTTAATATTCTGATATGACTGGACAATAGTCAGAAGCGCTACAGCGGATTGGTAAGGATCCACTGAATAGGATAAGTATTTATGAGTATTCAAGCGCATTGAGATGAGGCGATATTGGATTATGTGGGTTGTTATTAATTTGCCTCCAAATAATGTGATAAGCGATGTCAATATATGATGAATATTAATTAGATTGTCTCAAACTAAGACGATAGAAAATTCAAGAATCACATTTCAAAAACCAATGAGAATATGGCGGACTTGATTAGTCTAAGCCAATTGAACAGTATCATCCAAAGTCACTGATATATAGACAATACGGGGCAAACTGAGAAAAGAGGCTGTTAATAGTTTGGAAGAAAGCAGAACAGCTAAAAACCACCTTACTTATTAAATAAAAATTTATTGTCAGAGAAATTGCTCCTATTTTAGTATATGTTCAAGTGTGTTTAGAGAACTGATGATCCCCATATCATCATTCCTTTGTTCATTGTGTTTGACCTGTGTGACCCTTATGTTTTCTTAATGGCATCACCCAAATTATAACAGTGATGCTCAATACAGGGGGCCCATTGATCAACCACAAAAAAATTAAAAATCTCCAATTGCCAGCCATGTCATATCAGGCCTGCTTTGCTGGAGAATTTTCACAAAGCGCTGCACAAGCCAAATACGTGGAACTCAAACTTGCTTTAGACGTGGTGCTCAAAAAGAAGGATGATCTTCTTTAAGAATAAAAACGTTATGAACCAGCTTGACAGCTCGTTCAGCCTAATAAGAAATCTGGGACAACAAAACAAGTAACTCGCTTATTGCTTAGATGACACTACTAAAAGACTTCATTGTGTAGAGCGGTAATTGAAAAGTACCTCCCAGCCCTCTCATTGGGAACAGGAAGAACAACAAGATGGAACAATATGACTGGAACATGACGCTGGAAGAAGCTACTACACCCAGGAGGGTAGCTCTGGATATGGTTTATGAATTGGAGATTTAGTTCCCTCAAGTGATGGCAGTGCTGCCCACCGCAGAGGCTCACGCTACCTCCAAAGCAGCGGACATCTCAACCTCCGCTGGACCAGCTCCTCATTGAGAGACTGCTTATGGGTCTCAACCCATTCCTCAGTATGCCCCAAAAAGTCACGTCTATGAGCGGGATGAGGAGGCCTATATCAAAAATCTGCATCCATTAAATTGCAATGAGAATATCCACGGCATCTTTATATGTTTTGAGCTTGCAGTGGAAGGCACCTTGGATTGGCATAAAGCTAAACTATTAATATCTTCCTTGGATGTCAGAAGTGCTGATCAAGTCACCTTCTACCTTCCAAGAAGCTCCCTTACTTACCAAGAAATGAAAGATATTGTGCTGCAACTGTTTGCAGGTACCTCAAAAAAGTCGCAGAAAAAGTTGGTTATCTTGACTATTGTGGTCCCTCGTAATGAGACTCTTACAAAGTTGCTGAAAAATTTACAGTGGAAGCTCATGTGCTGATTGGGGGAAGGCATTTTTGTGGAAGCTGACATGTGCATTGCCATGACCTCCATGATGAAGCCATACCATGAGCTCTACAGTGACATTTCTATGATTTTTTGAATGATGACGTTCCCCTGCTCAAAATTATTCAATTCTTGCGCCGTATATTTGCCAACTTCCCTCTGACCAATACAAATTGGAATTATACTGCCATCGCCAGACCCTCTTACTTGGGGAATTTCCTTGTCCTTCCTACATTCCGCCTAGTAACCACCAGCTTTATTATAAATTAACTCCACATCCTAGGCCTAATTACACCAAATAGTTTGACTTTTTCCATGGTCATGTATACAAAAATCATCAGCAACCCAACTACTGATCCAGACTTAGCTACACAGAATGTCAGCGATTGTCCTACCTACACGGACCTAGTTACACCAAATGCTAACAAAATTATTGGCCTGGACCCTACTATGAGAACAAATGATGAGGCTCTTACAAAGTTAATTGCTTTTGATGTGGTCGCTCTGGCCACCTGGCATGGAGTTGCCCTAACCGCCATTTTCACTACATGCAACAGGATTAATACAACCAGAAAAATATAGGCGGAAAGAGAGGGAACTCTCTACCTCCGCAATCCCAGCCCCAAATGTCCCACCTGAATCAATTTTAGTATATCCAGAGGAAGCCCATAATACAATGACAGGATTTTATCAGCAACCAGTTGGAGGAGTGAATGTACTGACGTGAGTGCAAGCTAAGGCTGCAGCGGAAGAAGGACCTCAGGAACAACTAAAGCTGTAGCCTACTAAATGTTTGATCAAGCTTCTTCAGACAAGCTGGATCCAGCCGCGATTTTCCAACCCTGAAAGAAGTAAACGTTGCCCTTTCAGTAGATGCCATTGTTAAAGAATACTTAAAAGTCAGTGAGGGGATTATGAGTTTCCTTGGGAAAAGAAATCCCATAGAGGGTCACATATTATACAGCTAATATTCTTCTTATTTTTCGTGTAGATACCGTGATATTTTTAGCAAAAAGGATTTCACGCTATAATAGATATAGGCGCTCTGATCAACATAGTTTTTTATTATTTTTATGGCAAGGTTGACGTTAAAGCCTGATGTGGAACATAAAATGGTGTACGGGACTGCTGGAGAGGAAAGCACGGTCTTTGAGGGAGTGTACAGCGCATTAACTTTGCAGTTTGGGTACATTGTCATTGTAGCTCTAGAGATAGTGCTACCTAACATTAACTACAACCTGCTAATTATAACTGCTTTCCTGTGACAATTTGGATCTGTTGTTGATATGACGGAGGAGACCTTAGAAATTTTGGGGCAGCAGATACTAATTTACTTTACCTCTAGCGGAGTGCCAAAGGATTTAGTGCACATGAGCCATAATAAGTTTGCATATAGTGACAGAGTGAATTTAGTTAGCTATCTTTGACTAAAAAGCAATATTTGGCCCTTCCCTAGCATATATACAAATATCAAGGGCTACTTCTCCGTGCTGCTGGGCCTATATATATTCCTTCTAGACCCCAAGCTATAGTAAATACTGAGTTAAAAGTGGAAGTTCCAGCCAGGCTTTATGAGGAGGTCATTGGGCACTATCAGCAAACGTGGCTTGAGCCTCATGTGGCTCCAAGGATTATACTCCCAGGCCATGGGGAGATCAAGGTTTGTTAGTAAATCTCCAGAACAAACCAATTTAAATCCTCTGACACCATATAGTGGCATATTTACACTTGACCCCAATTGTAGAGGTCCTTCAGGTTCATGAGTTCAGTTTGTTGGATGAATTTGGTTTAACCATCAAGTCGCACCCATTATAATGACAGTGGTGCCACAGGAGAATTTAATCAGGTTATCAGAAAGACAAAAAGACCAAGCAATAGCTTTATTTCAGAAGTATAAGGAGATTTTTGCCCTCAAGAACCACAATTTAGGGTGTGCTTGGGGGTGGTCCATCGATTGGACACTGGGTATTATCCTCCAATAAAATTTCAACTAATCCAATGATTGAAAGCAGCTGAAGTTGTTGTCACCAAGAAAATTGATAAGTTGCTGGAACAGGGGATGCTCAAAACATCCAAGAGTCCGTGGGCTTCAACCATTCTAATTGTAAAAAAGAATAATGGCACCAAACAGGTTGTGATAGACTACTGGAAAACACAACAGTATCACAAAGAAGGACTCTTTTCCCTTGCCTCAGATCAACAATAGACTGGATTAGTTAGTAGGAGATAGTTACTTCTTGGTAAAAATTTGATATTGTGTTACTGGAAAATTGACTTGCTCGCAGAAGAGCAGGAGAAACGCGCTGCAATCACATCTAAAGGTCTTTTCCAACTGACCCATATGCCACAAGTGCTGTGTAATGCCCCAGCTACGTTCCAACGAGCCATGGACACTATTCTTGTTGACCAGAAGCTGTCATGTGTCCTCATATAACTTGATGATATCAATGTTTTCTCTAAACCTTTTCTGAGCAGCTTGATCATCTAGAAGCAGTATTCCGCCAGCTCGATGAGGTGAACATCAAGATTAGGGCTTGAATATGTAACTTCTTCAATGACCAGTTGAATATCTGGGGTTTGTGGTAGACTCCAAGGGGCTGAAGCCACATCTGGCATGGTGGAGGCCATTCAAAAAATGACTATACCAAATAGTGAGCGACATACAGGTATTTTTGGAAAAAGTCAGCTACTACCAGCACTTCATCCCTGTTTCAGCTGTAGTGGGGGACCACTATTTGAGTTGTTAAATAGGATGTCATGTTTAAAAAGTGGAACGCCATCAATACTCCTTTGACACACTTCAGACGGCGCTGATCAGTGAGCCGGTGCTACTCTATCCAAACTTTAATAGAGAGTTTATTACTCAGAAGGATGCGTCCCTTTCCCATCTAGTACTAAAAAAAGGATGCGTCCCTTTCCGCTGTTGGGGGCGATCCTTTCTCAGAAAGATGGTGAGGGGTAGACGCATCCCGTTGCATACTGCAGTCAGAGCCTGAACTGCCATGAGCGTAATTATTCCATGACCAAGTGGGTGTGCTTAGAGTGAACTAATTAATATAAGTAATTTAGGGTCTACTTGCATGGGGTGAGGTTTAAGGTTGTAATGGATCACGCTTTGTTACGTTGGTTGCAGAACCTCAAGGAGCCTGAAGGGCGTCAGCTTAATGGGCTCTTAAGCTCAAGCTTATGACTTTGAGATCCTCCACCAACCAGGAGCAAAGCCAGAGAACGCTAACTGTTTATCTATATTGCCAACCATTGCCATGATGGAGGATATCAGCGATGTGATGTACAATAAGATGACAATTGGGAAATATGACGACAAACTGCCCCAAGTGATAAAGGCGTTAAATGAGATGCAAGAGAATACCTTCCAACGGAATGAGGAACTGTACAAGAAGATTGGTAATTCTACGGTGGACTTTCCACAACCCTCAGCACGGCCTGGTATAATATGAGCGCACATAAGGCAGTAGGACATGGTGGAATGCGCAAGACAATGGAACTGTTACAACCTCAGTACTACTGGGAAAGCATGAACTTCAACACGCTCAAAACCATTTCTGTTTGCCACCATTGCCAAGTGTAAGAGTCATTCCACCAGAAGACCTTGTACTGGTTGGTGAAGCTGCAATTTGCTTTACACACAGTTTCCCTTAATGTCATTGGCCCTCTTCCAATGGGAGCTAACTGTTCCAAATACATTCTGGTGGCTATCGACCACTTGACCAGGTGGGTTGAAGTGTGGAAAATACAGGATTTGGGGGCAGCCACAGTGGCAAAGTTCTTAATGGAATGTATTCTCCAGTGACATGGCTGCCCTCAGTTCATTCTTACCAATAATGGAACCAACTTCACCTCGCACATCCTGCCAAAGTTAAATGAGCTTATGGGCATCCACGGGGTTCTGATGACCCCATACCACCCTGAGTCCAATGGGATATTTGAAAGCATCTTTGGGATCTTAATGAACATACTACGGTAATTAGTAATGGATCAACCTTCCAATTGGAGTTCCCTCCTTTCCACTGCCGTTTTAGCCCATAATAATAGCTAACATTCCATAATGGGGAAGATCCTCTCTCAACTACTATATGGGTGACACCTGGCTCTTCCAGCATTGCTTTATTCGTGTGTAGAAGACACTAGCGGAATGGAACTCCACCATTATTTGACTAACCTTGTGGAACCCTTGATCAAATTGCAAACCAAAGCATATTCCTTCAGCTTAGCCAAGATGATCAAAAATCAGGCTGCCAATCAGGTACGGTGTAGTAGGTTAGCTCAGTTCAAAGAGGGCGATATGGTTTTTTACATGATCAACATGGGTTTGGGTGGAAACACAAGTTGGCCAGTATTTGGATTGTTCTATTTGAGTTATAGAGAAAACCAGGGTCAACACCTATACCATTAAGGACCCTGCAAGCAGTTGGATCATTAACTGAGCTCACGCAAAGTTCCTCCAGTCATATAAGCAATAGTAGCTTTATCATCCAGTCAAGGGGGTAATGTTGATCCTAATATGATTGGACTATAACCTGAAATAGATATGGTGAATTAAGAAAAATCTGCCAACCATGATATTAGTTACAGTTATTTCAGTTGCTTGAGTTGAGGCGATTTTGGGTTGGATTGGGGTTATTATTAAATTGCTTTAAATAGGGTGATAGGGAGATATTGATGATTGATGAATATTGATATGATCACCTTGAACTAA
>JAKSZP010017954.1:0-23536 GCA_022478985.1 Massospora cicadina
ACTGTTGACTAACCTCACCAACAGACTGGTGGCCTCCCTCACCCCACGCCCCACAGGGTCACGTAGAACTGGCGTTCTAAAGGCCACCCTTGGGTTAATGGATGCACTGCCATGACATGCCCACTGCTCAAAACATGATGCATCCCCACGTCCACAATAACCAATTAAGGTCCATGACCTGCATCGACCTTATTCTAATGCCGTCAAAATTCCAACCCACACATCTCCCACTTCAAAACAACAAAAATGGAATTCTCCGACCACTGACTGGTCTTGATAACCTACCACCTACCTGTCACAGTTGCTATGTGTCTCCACATTGGTGCAAAATCCGCCCCCAAGCTCGCTTCACCAGGATTTTCCACATGGGTGGAAGAGGCAACTTTGGCAAAAAAGTTTGTTGCACCGTTTTGTGCGGACCCCATTCTTACATGGGCAACTTTCAAAGAGGACACCATCTGCCACTCTCGCCATCTCTCCTCCAGATGCTCACAAGCCACATCGGTGGTTATCTCGCGCACTCTGGCAGAATTGGCACACTTGGAGTCCAATATTCCAGCTACAGGATAAAGCCCTGCATGGGGCCTGAAGTGGGCGCGAGGCAGCTGCCCACCTCAACGCACTCAAAAGGCAACACAAACATCGGGCTTGTATTCAATACAGGGCCACACGCATCACAAAAGGCGACAAGTGCACCGCATATATCTTTAAAAAATTTGCACCACGCCAGAGTGTGGCCTGCACACAGGTGCGAAGATCAGATAATTTATTGTGGATACACCGGCTGAAGTGGCAATTGAAACGCAAAATATTACTCCGAGTTGTACTGAGTTGAGCCAATTCAGCCAGCCAAAGTGGCAGAATTTCTGACCAAGATCATATCTGCACCATTTTCTGATACCTGGAAATAATGAATTTAATTACTCCAAACGAATGCGGACAGCCATTCACAGTGCGCCAAACCAAATATGCCCAGGCCCAGATGGCATTACATATGAGTTCTACAAAATATTTTAAATATATATCCCCACTTCTGCTTGCCTCACTTAACCAAAGCCTGTTGGAAACGCTCCTACCAGGAGGACATGAGGCCTTTACTGTCACACTTTTCAAGAAAGGATAAGTTTGACTTAGCCAACTGGCGCCCCATTTCTCTAACAAACACAGACACCAAAATTTTAACAAAAATTATGGCTAACTGATTAGGACTGTAGCATCTGCCACCATCTCCCCAGAACAACCAGTTTTATCCCCAGAAGGTCGATTTGGGATAACGTGCACTCTGTGGCTAATGTATTTCAGTCCACAGCCTCAGGGCACTTGTGTATTCTGGACCAACAAAAGGTCCTATGATAGAGTAAACTGGGAATACCCAAGGGCCTGCCTCCATCAATTCTGCCACCCCTCGCTTCATCAACTGGGTGATGCTGCTCACAGAATCTGCAACAATGGTAGTGCGTGGCCCTGGCTTCCTAACGGAAGTAGTCCGCCCTCAAAGGGGCTTGCGACAAGGGGACCCCCTCAGCCCACTCTTATATAACTTCAGCCTTGACCCACTACTGCAAAATGTGAATGCCCAACTCACTGGGGTCCATGTGCCAGGCCAAGCCCCAGTCAAGATATTGTGTTCGCAGATGATTGTGTGGTTGGGGTGTCTAATAATCAAAATGCACGCGCACTTGAAGCTCTCATCCAGGAATATTCCTGCAAGCAACGTGGCACTGAATTCTTCCAAACCAAAATCATCCTCCTTGGTCAGTTTCAGAACTGCTGGGCCCCAGCAATTAGTTCCCAACCTAGCTCCATCTGCTCGCCCACGTCCACGCCTTACTAACTCAACACACACCACTCCACTGGTGTTCCCTTTCGTTCCACGTCCTACCACAGGAATCTGTGCGCCATCTGGGCGTGTGGATGGGTGTGTATGGCAATGTCAGCAGTAATGGAGTGCTATTCTGGACAACGTGACGAAGAAAATCGCCTCTCTCAGAGCCCACCCTACTTCTCTTACTGGCAGGGTTGTTTTAGCCAACTCTATGCTCCTATCCAAAGTCTGGCTGGAGCCCACGCCATCCCCTTTCTCCCCAAGCTTCTTCAAATCCTTGTATGCCTTTCTGCAAGGATGGCTTTGGTCAGGCCGCCCTCCACCAGTGCGGCTAGAGGTCATGTTTGGCCCCCATCATCATGGTGGCATGGGCCTGCTTGACTTCAAATCCCATGCTGCCAAGATCCTGGGAACCTGGATTGCGGCCGTCACCGCTCCTACACTCCCATCCCAACACTGGTCCTGCGCAGCCCGCTCCAACTCCTCCCAAGCCTTGGGCCTCAACAATCCATCGAACCCCACTCCCTGATGAAATACCTCGCATCACACACATCGGCCACAGGTCCTCATGGGAAAAAAACCCACTAAAAATGAATCCTACTTCTCCATGCGGAGCGCAGAGTGTGGAGAATTCATATTAGTGGACATAAAACCAAAAGAGGCCGCCCCTCTCCTCAGTTCACACAAGAGGTACAAGGGCTACCCATCCATGATGGCGTGATCCCCATTCGGCCCCATGTCCTATCCAGGGTGGACTACCTGGACATGATGGACATCCCTTATTCCATTGAGACCCAAAAAACAGTCTGGAAATATGTACATCACCCTCTGTTGCAGCCTCAAGTCCGCTCCCATGTGGCACTGCCTTGAAGTGGGTGTATCATACAGGCTGAGCGCTCTTGCTAACGCTTTACACTCATCCTGTGTCGTGTGGCCAGTATGGAACGCTGTTCCACTGCCTGGAGAAGTGCCCCACCTCTAAAGTGATATGGCGCGAAGTTCACGTCTGCTGGGCCAGGATCAAACGCATCCCTTAAGTCTGTCAAGAGATAAGTTTGCTCTATCAATGGCCTCCTCCCTTCCACCCTCCCTCCGTGCTCTGGTGGTTGCAATCGCCATGTGGACCATCCACACGATTGTCTTAGATGCCATTGCAGGCTCCACCCCCACCCTCCCAGAAACTGTCCACAGATTCTGGTCTCATTTGGTGGACCACTTTCAAGCTTGGATGTTTGGATACCTCCCACCACGTCGCTGACAGCTGGTCTCCTCCTGGTTCCCAGTCTGGTTCATCAAATCAGACCCCTTCCTCCACACGTGCTCATATAGTGGCTACAGCCCCTTTATATATATATATATATATATATATATAAGTGGCGTTCCCGCTGGCAACAAGAGATAGCATTGCTTCTCTGGGGTGCCTCCCCCGGTACTAAGTTTATCTGTCCTGAGTCATATTTGGAAGTGTCCGTCCCATGGTCGGCCTTCCCCACAATAAATTAAAAAATTAAATTATCATTATTATTAAAATAGAAATTATTATTGCAGACTAATAAATGTCTGACATTCCCCCTCTCAGCCTATTTTCTCCCTATAACATTCTTATCTTGTAGCTGAGAGGGCAACATATCTGAAACCCTTAGGAAATATTGAGCCACTTTAATGCCATTGCCTCTATGCCCTTGTTCTCTGCCTTGACACATACTTTTCTCTGAGATTAGCATTGAAAAGTGGTCACTGCACAGGTTTTTGAGTGTTTATTCTTAACTAGTACAACTTTTTTGTGTTATAATAGAAAGCATTAATCTGAACCAGTAAGTGTTCAGCTAAAACTCAATGTTTGTTTTATTTTATTTAGGCTTATAATCCTACATTAACTAACCAATTTACTAGTAGAATATAGTATAAGTAGAAACAAGAAACTTTATCAGGGAAATAATCATATATATGGTATTCTGGCATCCTAGTACGCTCATATAAATATCGTTGGCTTTAGTCACTGTAGAATATCTTTTTTATTAATCTTCAGCTTTTTTATGCCATTGGTCAGAACTTGCTTTGAATCAATTTCCAGTCTATGTCATTTGAACATGACATAATAGCGGGGACCAACCCCAAAGACAAGGCTGGGCGCCAGGAGGCCCAGAGGGTGAAGTTGCAGGCCCTTCCTAACCTGAGGCACACCCTGGACCAACGCTGGGTTTGGGCAAAATATGCCCAGGTTGGGACCAGAGGTGTACCAAACGCCCAGCCCCTGACGACAAGCCAGGCATTAAAATGAACGATATACTTTTGAATGCAGACAGTTCAATTTGGTTTATTGAGAAGCGGGGTTTTGAAACCCATTCCATTTTTGAAATAACGCGCTCAGGTCAGATTCAACTTCAATTGATCACTTGAGTGAAGTCAGTTTTGGCCTATTCAACCAACTCAGATGGCAGTGTCACCCTATTGGTGAGTCAGTGCTTGGGCCCACTGTGGCATAACCCCTAATTCCCCCGCTCAAGCTTAAATATGTTTTCCCTGACCAACATTCCTTGTTGGTTGACTTCCCAATAAACTTTTTCCCCATTTTATACTATTTTAAAATTTTATATGATATTCTGAATGCTCCTGGGCGCGTACCTCTTTGAGGAGGTCTTGCGTTCCATTACCCTTGCCATTGCAAGTACCTTGCAACTCTCCCTCATGCACCATTTGTTTGACCAGGTTCCTCCAACCTGGGTCACTTATCCCCCATTGACATGTGTACCGCATAATTTTTACTGGAGTTTATCTTATAAAAATTGCAATTTTATGCCTAAGTGGTTATTGCTCAGCACCCTCTTCTGGGCTCTAATCACTCTGGCACTAATGGCTAGTTCACTGGCGTTGGCTGGGTGCACCGTGCACTGCCACGCTGGGAATAGGAGAGTTATAGACACTCTCCTTACATTAGTCAACCAACCTACCTTTTCTTATGTGCACAAACTTTTTCCATGTGGAACTTTTCTGAAGTGAAAACAGTGGCTGTCAGCTGTGGGCTCTGGCTGTCATTAGCTGCACCGCTGTTTCCTCTTTTTCCCAAAGTTTAGAGCAACTTGGCGTTATTTTGGTTGCCTCCAACTGGAAATTATCCACCCTTCATGTTTGTACCTGGTGGATTTGGACACTTCAATGTCCAAAAGTCATGATTTCTTAACTTTCCACCAAATTAATTAAATTCCCTTCTGAGAAGCAAGTTTCCTTTTGTCATCGCATTCAGATAATGTCAGCAGAATTGGTGCAGATGGTCCTGGGGGTGTTGGCCTTGGATAACATCGGGCATTCCATTGTGGATCAAAGGATAGTCATTCACATCATAAAACGCGTTTTATAATGGAAACCTAGCCTCTACCTCTGAACCATTTATTTGTTCATATGGCCTGGATGAGGACCCTATTCTGGTATATCAGATTACCCCTAAGAACCCACGGTTGACCTCTACCATTATTTGGTGAACTCAGGAAGTGAAGAGGGAACTTTATTTGAGATATGATCAAGTATATGCACCTGCAGAAGGCATAATGGGGTATGCGGCCTCAGTATTAAGAGTGGCCAAATATCCCACCCTTTTTGATTCCAAAACCAATTCTGCTTGCATGCTTGAGCCAGAGAAAGAATTTTTTGTTGAAGTATTGTCATTGTCTTCAATAAATAAAACCATTCTGGGTATTTTCTATTGACTGCAACCCTCTCCTTTAGGAAGCTTGCCACTACTATTTTGGTGGATACTGACGCTTTTGGAAGCTATATGGACCAGTACTTAGCCGACTACCTTGGGCTAAGTTACTTGCCAGATGATGTGGTTAGAGGAGGGGCGTCCCAAGGTATTCCCACTCTGAATATCATTGGGACAGTGGACTATCAGGTTGGCAAGTACCACTTGTCTGATCACTTCAGTGCGATCAAAAACCTCCTGTTCCCTATCATTTTGGGTGTGGAGTGGTGGCTGAAGTTTGACATTAGAACTAACCTGAAGGAGAATACCTTGTCCCTCACCATGCAGAATAGTCACACATTTGTTGTGCCTTTGTCAGAAGAAAACGCCCCAGGAAAGTTGCCCAATGGCCCCACCGTATCTCTTGTCATCTTGCCTCAATGCAGAAGCCCTCAGAGGAAAGTCCTATACTTTCTTGTCTGAAGGGTTTGGAATCCTCTTTTGATGCAGCATCTGCCAAAGCACTCCCTGAGCACTCAAAGTTTGATTGTGACTTCAATCTCACGGTGGATCTGGTGCATATCTCTTCCCCTATTTACCCTTTGACTGTCCGGGAGGAGGAGGCGTTGGATGTATGGGTAAAGGAACATTTAGCCAAGGGCGTGATTTTTCAGCATACCTCCCCTGTACGCTCCCCCTACTCTTTGCGTAGAAGTCTGATGGTACCTTACACCCGTGCGTAGACTATGTTAACCTTAACAACGTCAATGTACCAGACCTCCATCCCATCCCTTTGGATTTGCAGATTGCACGCTATGTGGAGAAGGCTAAGGTCTTCTCCAAGTTGGATTGCCTCAACGCGTTCAATCATATCCGGATTAAAAAGGGACAAGAGTGGTTGACTGCATTATGTACCAGAAAAGGGATCTTCCAGTTTCAGGTCATGCCCTTTGGGCTTAAGAATGCCCCCACTATCTTTCAATGCCGCATTGATGCAGCGTTGGAGGACCTGTTAGGGGTATGCGCAGTCGCCTACATGAATGATATCCTGGTGTTTTCCTCAGATCAGGAGTCCCATGCGGTTCACCTTTGGCAGGTGGTGGAGAGATTGAGGGCCGCTTGCCTTACCCTCAAGATTAGTAAATGCGAATTCTACAAGTCCCAGGTCACTTTTCTGGGCAACGTCATGTTTGACCAAGGACACATGATAACTCCAGACAAGGCGAAGGCGATTCGTGAGTGGCATACCCCACCTCAGTTAAGAAATTAAGGAGCTTTTTTGGGACGTGCACGTTCCTCAAGAAGTTCACTCCCAATCTTTCTGAGGTGGCGTCTCCCCTATACAATGCTAGTGGTGCCAAGGTGCTTCAGTGGTCCCCACTTTGGAGGATGCTTTCCAAGCAGTGAAGTGCACCCTGTTTTCCATGACTGTTCTTCGTCATGTTGACCCTTCAAAGGAGTTCATTGTGTCAACTGATGCCTCCAACTTCGCCATAGCGGCCACCTTGTTACAAGTAGGCGAAGATGGGATAGAGCATCTGGTGGGATATTTTCTAAGAAAATGTCTTTGCCAGAGTTGAATTACGCCGTTTACAACAAGGAGTTACTAGAAATGGTGGAGGCGCTGACATATTGGCATCACCACTTGCATGGCTCTACCCAACCATTCTGCATATGTACAGATCACCGTGCCTTGCTGTACTATTGCGCCCCTCATGTTCTAACCCCATGGCAGACCCGTTGGCATGAGACCCTTGCCCAATTTGCATTCACATATGATTTCACCAAGGGCAAGGATAATGGTTTGGCGGATGCTTTGAGCTGCAACCCTGCTTTATCCCCTGACCCCAGGTAGGTAGAGGTGCACAACACCCAGGTTATGATTCCTCCAAGTAAAATTATGTCGCTGCTTCCCTCTCCCCTGGCCAACGGACCGGCGCTTGCACCTCTGAATAACGCGGAGAAATATGGTATGTTTAGAAAGGTTGTCTCTCTCAGCCGCTGTTGGCCAAATATTCCATAGTACTTGAAAAAAGCGCTTCAAATCAAGAGGATCTATCCAGGGGCTATTCACGTAAAGGATGAGATGGTGTGGTTCCAGGGGCGCCTTTGGGTACCTGCTGGACCACTGCGCCTGGACATCATTTGGGACCATCATGATGGAATCATCATTGGTCATCCAGGGAAAGCAAAGACTTATGAGCTGATATGTCGCACATACAATTGGAAGGGCTTGCCAGCTCAGGTGGGCCGGTATTGTAAGGAGTGCCTGGTATGCAACCAGATGAAACCCAATCATCAACCTTTAGCAGGGCTGTTAGTACCAGTCCAAAAGGCTGATGGGCCTTGGACCTCCCTCTCAGTTGATTTCATTGTGGAGTTATCAGTCTCAGATGGTTATAATGCCATCACAGTAGTGGTGGGCTGGTTCATGAAGTTTGCCCACTTTATTCCTTGCAGAACCACCATAACTGCAGCTGAGATAGCTAGGCCTTTTGTCATCCATGTGTTTGCGCTCCATGGGGTCCCCCCAAGAGATTATCAGTGACTGGGGACCCTAATTTACCTCCATGTTTTGGGAAGAGTTGTGTAAAACTCTTCAGATTTGTCCTTGCCATTCAACTTCCTATCATCCCCAATCAGATGGGCAGACTGAACGAGTGAACCAGTGCTTAAAACAGTTTCTGCGGTGTTACACCGCTGCAGATCATTCAGATTGGGCTTCTCACCTTCCCATGGCCCAGTTTAGCTACAACAATACCTTGCACTCTTCAATCAGCTGTTCCCCATTTTTCGCCAGCCATGGCTTTAACCCCGCCTTTAACATGGAGCCCAGCTGTGGGTCGAAGGCTGAAGCGGTGGTGGACTTTGCCAAGACCATCTAGAAGGTCAACCAGGGGGTTTCCACAAGCTTGGAGGCGGCTATTCAGGTATATAAGGAGAATGTTGATGGGAAGCGCCAAGTGGGTCCCGCATACAAGGAAGGGGATCTCGTGATGATTGATGCTCATAACATCCCATCAAGCAGCCATGTAAGAAGCTGGAACCAAAGAGGATTGGCCCCTAACGCGTTGTTAGAAAGGTGGGCCATGCCTCATACCAGCTAGATCAGCCCCCTCATTTCAAATCTTTTCTGTGTTACATGAGAGCAAACTGACGTTTTTTTGAAGGCCCCCCACCAGAGACTCCTGAGGCCTATCTCGTGGATGGGGCGCCTGAATGGGAGGTGGAAGAAATAGTTGCCTCACGCCATGTTAAAAGAATACTCGAGTACCCAGTATCCTGGAAGGGCTTTGACGCTGCAGAAAACAGTTGGGTTCCAGCGTGTGACTGTGTGCATGCCCAAGATCTGATTGACGCCTTCACCAGCGTTTTCCCCAGGCTGCTGGGTCTCAACCAAAGCTGACCGTCGCTGCCATAAAGTTGGCCTCTGCCCACAAGAATTTTTCCCTGGTGCAAGCCCCTGCAGGGGGGTTGAGCCCCATCATGAGGAGAGGGTAATGTATGTGAACATGACATAATAGTGGGGATCAACCCCAAAGACAAGGCTGGGCGCCAGGAGGCCCAGAAGGTGAAGTTGCAGGCCCTTCCTGACCTGAGGAACACCCTGGACCAACGCTGGGTTTGGGCAAAATATGCTCAGGTTGGGATCAGTGGTGCGCCAAATGCCCAGCCCCTGATGACAAGCCAGGATTAAAGCGAATGATATACTGAATGAATGCAGACAGTTCAATTTGGTTTATTGAGGAGCGGGGTTTCAAACCCAAGCCATTTTTGAAATAATGCGCTCAGGTCAGATTCAACTTCGATTGATCACTTGAGTGAAGTCAGTTTTGGCCTATTCAAACAACTTGGATGGCAGTGTCACCCTATTGATGAGTCAGTTCTTGGGCCCACTGTGGCATACCCCTAATTTCCCCGCTCAAGCTTAAATTCATTTTCCCTGACCAACATTTCTGGTTGGTCAAGTTCCCAATAACTTTTTCACCCGTATACCATTTTACTTTATGCTTTTTAATGATCCTGTGCGCATTCCTCTTTGAGGAGGTCTCACGCTCCAGTAACCTTGCCATCCTAAACACAATCTAATTCTCACCTTGTGCACTGTTGGTCCGCCCAGGCACCCTCCAACCTGGGTCATCTACCCATTCACTCCCTGTGCACCGCAACACTTTTGGCTGGTTAATTTCTAGCATTTCTTTGCTTAAATTATTGCTCCAGCACCCTCTGCTGGGCAATAATTATTTTTATTCTAATAGATAGTTCCCTGGCGTTGGTCTTGTGCACCAAGCACTGCCCCATTGGGAACTGGAGAGTTATAGACACTCTCCTAACAGGATTATCTCTTAATAACTTAAAGGAGTCTAGTTATTGAATTAGTCATAATTTATTGTGGATCTCCCTCTTTGGAAGCCTAAAATTGTTGACCTAGCTTAAAATGATCAAGTGCTACATTAGCTTCCTCCATGAAAGCCTACAAGATTAAGACTAATAAATCATATTGGTAATCATCTTGACTAATTCAAGAGTATATGGAACATAATGAAAAAAGCGTAAATTGGTTATTTTCCCACCAATGAAGAAGATACCATTTAAAATGTTCCCCAATCCTCATCCCCTTCTACTATAGGCAAGTAAGCAGTTTTGCACTTCCATACCCAGTTAATTATATTTTTTACCTTTTTTACCTTTTTTACCTTTTTATTTTTTATTTATTTTTATTTCAAATAACCACTTAGAGAATTTTAGTTTGCTTTTAGGTTTATTTTATTTTTGCTCTTTGAAAAGTTTAGTAAATTCCATCCTCAAACAGAGAGAGGGCTGCAGTGGTTAAGTCCCTTGTTCATTGGCTTGATGAGCAGTTCAGGATCCTTGGAATACGGTGAGGATGATGCTCACGCTGAGGAGGACAGTCTGTCCCCCAGAGAGAGCATACAGAGAGGCAACTGCTCTGTCAAAATCTGAGGATTGGACCATCTTCTTTGCTCAAAATCCCTGGTTTTTTGTTAAAATTATAATAAATGATTTCAAAATTTCAAAATTTTATTTTCAATTTTGAGGTTTTTATTTGTATATATTAGAAGATAGTTGTTTTAAACACCTTTGCTTGGTTGTTTTTATATTATGAAATGGGGATATGAGAAAATTGGACCCCACAGAGTCTGCAGGTGGTGGGCTATTTGTGGGCCTATTTTGAGAATCTTGGCCTCTGATATTCCCATCTAGGCCTGTTCTAAACTGTTCATTGAGTACCCATGGTATTACATAAACTTTTCTGCATTTATTTTTGTTTGTCAGGGGCAAAACAGAGCTCATGTCAACCTTTATTGCTGAAATTCCCATTTTTGGGATAATTTGGCCTGGCAGCCCCTGATTTGCTGGGCTGCCCTTCGCCGTGGCTCTCAATACTTTCAATGAGTGGCAGATTTGGCTTAGCAGCTCCTGATTTTCTGAGCTGCCTGATGCCATCATTTCCCCTTTTGGTGTTATTCAGCTTGGCAGCTCCTGATTTGCTGAGCTGCCCGATGCCATGATTTTTGCTGTTTCCATTTTTGGCATAATTTGGCTTGGCAGCCCCTGATTTGCTGGGCTGCTCTTTGCCATTGCCAATCTCTATGCTTAGGTCCTCGGAATTTGGGTTAGTGGACTCTGATTGGCCCAGTCGCCATTTATGTTGACCTTTGTCACCTTTGCCCCAAGGTTTCATCAATTTTACAGCATCTGATTCAATAGAATGCTATTTTTGAGGGTCGTTGCCCTTGAGCTCCACGCTTTTACTTATATTATTTATGGTACTGCTAGCTGCGATCCCTGCCTTAGGGGGGGTCAGGGCTATGTGGCGGTCAGGCAGCGCCTTGACCATCACATGACCCCCTCAGAGGAGAGCCCCTTGCGCCCCCAGTATTCCTCCACCTTCCGGGGACAGTTGGTGCAATCAGCAGCTGTTTGCCAGGAGGATTCTTCTATCAGGTAGCTGACCCATTTCATTAAGTACCATCACTTTTTGCAAGTGATCTTAGTGTCCAGAATCTCATCCACCTCGTACTCCACCTCCCCTGGGTTGTCTGACTGAACCAGCTCCAACTTTGCTGGTATGGGTCCTTCATACTTCTTGAGCTGTGAAACGTGCAAAACTGGATGTGCGCGCGATCCTTCTGGGAATTCTAATTTGTACGCCACCTCATTATCTGTCAAAGGACCTTGTAGGGCCCTAGGTTGACGGGTCCAAACTTTCTACACTGTCCTGGAGCTGTGTAGTGTTTGGCATTTATCAACACATAATCTCCATCTTTGAGGGGTGGAGCCTCGGAGCAATGTGCATCTGCCTTCCTCTTCTGAGCCTCTGCCGCCTTCTCCAGGTTGGCTCTCAAAATCTCAAAATTTTCCCTCATTCCAGTCACTAACTCATCTGCCATGGGGTTTGTACCCCCTTCATGTCCCTCCATTGTTCATGGGTGATACCCATGGTTTGCGAAAAAGGGCAACATTCCAGTTGATGAGTGCACCAGATTGTTGTATGAAAACTGTGCAATCCTCAGCCACTTGATCCAATAATCATGTCATGTGATGAGGTAGCACCATAGGTACTGTTCCAGGGTCTAATTGACCCTCTCCATCTGGCCATCCGATTGGGGGTGGTAAGTGGAGGAATGGCATGGTTTAATTTTATAGATTTTCCAGGAGGTGATCCCAAAACCTGGAGATGAAATGCGGGCCCCTGTCTGAGATAATCTCATCCAGGAGTCCATGTTGAGCAAAGACCTCTCTCATGAAGATTTCAGCCATGTCCTTCGCCATGACCTTAGAGGTGCAAGGGAAAAACTCTGCATACTTTGTTAGTTGGTCCACCACCACCATGACTGCATCGTAGCCCTCTGATTTTGGGAGCCCGGTGATAAAATCTACACTCAGGGAGGTCCACGGCATTTGGGCAATCTGCAGTGGTTTTACTTCCCTGCGGGTTTGTTTTGAGATGGCTTCAATTGGGCGCAGGTAAGGCAGCGCGCGGTATACCCTCTTACCGTTCCCACTAGGCCCAGCCAGGAGTAGTTCCAGCATATTAGCTCAATTGTTTTCCTGACCCCAGGGTGTCCCGCCAGGGGGTGGTCATGACATAGCTCCATTACTTCAGTTTGAAGCTTGAGTGTCAGGACCCATAGGTGGTCGTGGTGCAGGATGAAGCCCCCCTCCTTCCTGAAATCCTTGTAGCCTTCGCTGGGGTCCCCTCCCTCTATCTCTCTCCTGACAGTCTCTCCAAATTTGGTGCATCATTGGGCTGTCTGAATTCTCTCTTTTAGGTCGGCGCGTTCCTCCTGTATTGATGCAAACAACTGTGGAGGGAGCATCATGGCCGTGTTGAACTTTTCCAGCTCCTCCTTTGCGAAGGTCATTTTCAGGTCCCAGCTAAGTAGGTCTGGGAGTAAGTTGCTCTCCCCAGGCTTATATTCTATTTTAAAATCATATTGAGACAGCTCCAGGTGCCAGCGGGCTTGTCTTTGGTTCATCCTATGGGGGCTCTTGTGGAACTCCAAGGCCCTGTGGTCAGTCCAGATTGTGAATGGGTAGCGTGCGTACAACAGATGATGCTGCCACTCATCTAGTGCCGTGACAATTGCCAGGAGTTCCTTGTCATAGACAAGGTAGTTTTTACACCAGTAGCATCTTCCTGCTGAAGCAGCATACCGGGTGGTCCAAACCATCCTCCCCTGTCTGAAAAAGGACCGCCCCAATGGTGAAGTTTGATGCATCTATCTCTACAATGAATGGGTGATCAGCGTCCGGGTGCGCTAGGACTGGCGCTGTGAGGAGGGCCTCCTTGATGGCCTGGAACGCCTTCTCTTCTTCCTCCCCCATTGGAAAGGGACTTGTCCGGTCAACCAGGTAAGCGGGGTGGCCGTTTCTGAGAGGTCCTTGGTGAATCTCCTCAGGAAATTCACCACCCCTAAGAAAACTGCGCACACCTGTCTTGTCCGTTGGCGCTTCCCATTCCTTCACTGCCATCAGCTTGTCTGGGCAGATGGCTGTCCCCTTTTCAAATACAACATTTCCTAGGAAAGATACTGAGCCCTTGTAGAACTCCATTTGGAGGGCTTCAGACGCAGGTTATCCTTGTCCAATGCACTGAAACCTTCTTGACGTCCTCTGTGTGCATCTCACGAGACTTGGATAACACCAAGATGTCATCCATGTACATAACACAGCATTTCCAAATCTAGTCGCCCAAGGCATGGTCAATGGTCCTTTGGAAAATGGCAGGGGCGTTCTTAAGTCCAAACGGCATAACCTTGTACTCATATACCCCTAGGTGGCACTTGAATGCTGTTTACTGTTGGCGCTTGGGTACAACTGGCACTTGGTTGAAAGCGTCGACCAGGTCCTTACTTAGAGAACACCTGACTCCCAGCGATCATCTGTGAGATGCTCGCCATTATCAGAATGGGATAGGGATCCGTTTCAGTTATATCGTTTATATGGCAGTAGTCCACACAGGGGCGGAGCTCGCCATTGGCCTTGAGGGCCAGGAGGATGGGAGACACCACAGGAGATTTTGAGGGCACAATCATCCCTCGCTTCAACATATCCTTCACATACTTGTCTAAGGCTTCCTTTGCTCTGGGGTTCAGGGGGTACACCAGGCTTCCTTTTGGGAGCTCAGCATCCCCTTTGAACTTGAACGAGAATGCAAAGGGGCCCTGTGGATCGCAGGGGGTGGCGACGCTCTTCTGGAACAGGTGTTTGTAGTCTCTGAATTCCTCCAGTAACTTCTTCCTCTCCATACCTAGGTGCACAGAGTTCACGCCAGGCCTGCTTCTGCCAGAGGTAAAGAACTCTAATGTTAAAGGCTCTTGTTCATTGGGGTGAAGGATCACCTGGCCCTCCTCCAGATCAAAATGTGGGGAGTACTTATGCCACCATTTCATTCCCAGAACGATGGGGTGGGGCAGGTTCTGGATGGCGCAAAAGTCTTCCCATAAGTGGTGAACTCCCTGTTGAGGCTTGATCCTGAGCTCAATCTCCCAGCATTCCGATGACTTGGAGGTGTCCGCAAGAGTCAAGGTCCCCTTTTCTCACATTTGTACTCCCAATCTCTTGGCTAGCTCTTGGTCCAAGTAGTTTTATTTGGCCCCAGTATCCACTAAAGCCCATAGTTTTTCTAACTTGGCCCCTTTCTCTTTCTTCTTTCTCTTCAAAGTAAACAAAATAAACAGGTAGGAGGAACTGTTTCCTTTATTGAGTGAAGAGATGCGGGCAGGGGTTGGGTGAAGGTTGTAGGTGGGGCCATCTGAGCTGCTGGGAGCAGTGGGTGCAGGAGCTGCAAGGCGTGAGGTATTCTCTCTGGGGCCCCCTGCTCCTTTTGCCCCATATGGCTTGAGATGGGCTCTGACTCCGCGCATCATCTGCGGAATCTACTGTGGTTCCCGGGCACAGGGGCCCTGGTTTGGGCCAAGGCTAGCTGGTTTTCTACCTGGGAAGCAACAGTGACCTCTTCTTCCAAGGTTGCCCCCAGGTGGGTGGCAGCCATAGCTGTGAGGATGTCTGGGCGAAGGTTCTGTCTAAACATCCATGGGAGCTGGGAAGGAGACACTTTTGCGGCTTTGGCTAGGGGCCAGAACAGCCGAGCATACTCCTTAACAGCCATTTTCCCTTGGCTGAGGGCCAAGAGCGTTGACCAGGCGGCATCCTGAGAGTTGTTTGGGGTGGAGGCTCTTTCCACAAGGTGGAGGCAGTCCTCCAGAGAGGCTGGAAGGGCCATCTGTGTTTCCAACAGGTCAGTAAGCCAGATAGACAGGTTCTTTGGCAGGTCTGCTATCACCTGGGCAATCTGGAGGGATGCAGCCGTTGTGCCCGCAGAGGCGCTGTAAGGCAGGCCTGTAATCTAACATGGGAGAAGGTTCCATGCATTACACTCAACTTTTCTGGGGTCAATGCTTGTCTAAACTTGGACGTGGCATCAACATGTTGGACATAAGTGATGGAATTCCATCAGGATGGGAGGAGGCAAGCAGCTTCCCTCAGCAAGAACAAGATGGAAAAGATGACCATCAGGAGAGTGGTAGTATGCTCATACCAGGCAGGTAGGGCTCTCTCATATGGTCTCCCCATCCCATCCTATAAAAGGAAGATGAGGTTGAATGAACTTCATCTAATGTGATGAACGGGGTCTCTCCACATTGCCACAAAGCAGTCAGGCAAGAGGGCCCATGTGAGGGCCCACAAACATGAGAGGACTGCAGTGGTTAAGTCCCTTGTTCGTTGGCTTGATGAGCAGTTCAGGTATCCTTGGAACATGGTGAGGATGATGCTCATGCTGAGGAGGACAGTCTGTCCCCCAGAGAGAGCATACAGAGAGGCAACTTGTGACGGTTGAGGTCTATCCTCAGCATCACATTGCCCTGATCTTTGGTAAGACAGGGCAGGCTGTGTCTGTATGTATGGAGGAGGAGGGGGCGTTGGTTTTGGCAAGGACGCCTAAGGGGCCGGAGCTTGGAGTAGGCCAAGGAGCAAGATGGGCGTCCAAGTCAGAACAAAACGGAAAACGAGTAAAATGGGTAGTTTCGAGATTCGATTTGGATTTGAATCAAGAATGGAATGGAATGGGTGCTTGGAAGTTTCGCGGTTCGTTTGGAATTCGAAATGGAACTGGTGCGGAACTGTTGAGGATCGGAACTGGCACAGAACCATTGAGTGAGGATTCCGCGATCCTGCTGTAAGGTTTACACCAAGCATCAGTCAGATTAGCACCATAAGCTTGTGTTATATTTTATATTAGCTTGTAGCATGTGTATATAGGGAAGGAACTGGGAGCTGGAGGCTCCTCAGTTCTGTTTTCTATCAACTTGGCTAAATATTAAATAAAAGAACCTAAAATTCATATATTTATAATTTGAGTTTATTTTAAAAATATTGCCTAACTGCAGCCATGTTTGGTTTGAATGAACAAGAATTGGACTTGGAGAGTGAGCTTGGGAGAGCTATTGCCTCCCTTTATACCTTGTCTTGGAGTCAAGGCATGTTGCTGGGGTTAAGTATACTTGCAACTGTCTTCCAGGGGGTGCTTGTCCAGTCTTGTAGCGCGCGCACGAGGAGAGTAGTATCAGGAGCCCTGTCAGCCCTATGGTCTGTAACATGGATTCTGTTGCCCAACTCATTTGTGGCTCATTGGAAGGAGCCGGTGCGTTACATTAAACAGAACTCATTTACTTTTCTGTCGTTGTGGTGGCAAGCAAAAGAGGTGCCAGAAGAAGTTGTGTTTCCAAAGTGGTATAACCATACTGCAACACTCTTGATGGTGATATTCTCCACCGCCTTTTTGCTTCATGAATTATACCAGGTTTTAGAGTGTGTTTCCCGGGATGGTGGGAAAGTGGTAGGGCCTGGGAAGGACAAAGGAAGAATTCCCACGGTTTTAAAATTGGAAGACTTGGAACTGATCCACCAGACGTTTAGCCAGGTTCAGTTTCAGGGACGTTTGACAAAGGCAGCGGGTGGAGAGGATTCGTTTGCCTTGCAGTTAAGTCAGGTTCTGTTGGCACTTCCAGTAAAGCAGTCAAACTGGGTGTGAGAACTTTTAGAAGAGCAGTCAGGGTTACCCGTATCAGTGGAGGAATGTCTGGATTGGATTGACCGTGCAGCATGTCCAGATGAGGCGCAGGATTCGGCCTGGGCGGCGTTACTGCAGTGTGGTCAAGGGAAGAAGTCAGTGGAGGAGTATGGCCAGATGTTCCGCGCATTGGCAAGAGCAGCAAAGGCACCTGAGTCTCAGCTCCCACGCATGTTTCGCCAAAACTTGCAAGCTGATTTATTATTGGCAATGGTGGTGGTGAAACCTGCAGCGACGTTGGAGGAAGAGGTGGGTTTAGCCTTGCAGGTAGAGCGACAGTTGAGTTTGGTACGGGCCCATCAGGAATTTGTGTGACCCCCAGGGGGATTCTGAGGACAGAGTGGTGGAAGAAGGGCAGGTTCAGAGCCCATACATGGTTCTAAGGGGTTTAGCTATGTGGAGGAAGGAAAGAAGAGTCAAGGAAATCCTGAGGGTATGGTTGAGGTGCGGGAGACAGGGATTCCCATCGAGATTACCGCTCAGGATCCTGAGGCTCAGAATAAGAAGGCTCCTTATAATTTTCGCAAGAAGCCAGTGAATCCGGTGCCTCAAAATAAACCGCTTACTTCATCTTATCCCTATCTGATTTTGCCCGTCAACGTGCTTGTGGGGGATGAAGGAAGGGATTGCGATGAAGTTCTAGCTTTGATTGACACCGGAGATGGGGAAAATTATGTTGAGGAGAAGTGGGCAAGAAGCCATGGATTGTCATTACAGAAAGATGGATGGGTGACGTTGGCATACGCCTCCAAAAAAATGGCGGTATGGTGAGTGCAGGCCAAGGTACTGTTGAGGCAAGGCTGGAGGTATTCAGGGAGGAGTTTCACGCCGTAGCTCACCTGCCACATTTGGTGGTGCTGGGGATGAGATGGTGGCACCATTTCTGCCCACAGTTTGATATGAAGAGAGAGAGGGTTCTGTTGTCACCTAGAGGTCAGGGGACGTGTGAATGGACGTTTCAGTTCCAAGGTTCGTTGGTGAAGCACATGGGTGGAATCACCTCAAGTGTGCCGATGGGAGGATTGCCGAGGGAGTATCAGGATTTTGCAGAGGTGTTTGAGCCTAAAGGTGATGCGCCTTTTTCGCCTACAGGGGATTTTGCATTTGGATTCCAGTTCAAGGAAGGCTCTGAGTTACCAAAGGGCTGTCCAGTCTATCCGTTGAATCCACGGGCCTGAGAGGCATTGGAGGATTATGTCCATAAGATGCTGGATATGGGTTTGATTGTGCCTTCCAAGTCACCGGTGGTTTCGCCAGTCCTGTTGGTTCCCAAGTCAGGGGGAGTTACGTCCTTGTGTTGATTTCCGACGCCTTAATGAGGTGACAGAACCTGACCCTATCCAATGCCACTCATGGAGAACATTCTGCCCATGATCTACGGGTGTGGGGTGTTCACCAAATTGGATTTGGTGGACGCTTTCAATCAAATTCCTGTTCGCCCTGAGCACCAGCGGTATATGGCATTCAAATGTCATCTGGGAAACTTCAGGTACAGGGTTATGCCATTTGGGCTACGCAATGCCCCTGCAGTTTTCCAGCGCATAATTTATCATGTATTGGGGGACTTAGTGGGTAGGTGTTGTGTTGCTTATATGGATGACATCCTGGTGTTTTCCAGATTGGCACAGGACCATGTGAGGGATGTGAGAAGTGTGTTGGAGGTGGTTAGGAACGTGGGCTTGAAGTTGAAGCCATCCAAGTGCGAGTTCAATAAGGAATCAGTATCCTTTCTAGGGAATGTGGTCCTCCAAGAAGGGATAGCGATCTGTCCTGATAAGTTGCGGGTGGTGCTGAAATGGAAGGCTCCTGGGAATAGGACTGAAGTGCGAAGTTTTTTGGGGGTGGTGAATTTCGTGCGGAGGTTTTCTAGGGATCTGGCCCAATGGGCTGTGCCGTTGACAAGACTGACAGGAAACGTGCCGTTTGTTTGGGGGGAGGCTGAGGAGAGGGCATTTCAGCAAGTGAAGACGAGTCTGCTGACAGCCCCAGTTCTGGCACACCCTGACCCAAACTAACCATTCGTGGTAGAGACTGACGCGTCAATTTTGCACTTGGAGCCATGTTGTTGCAGGAGGGTAAGGATGGGGTTGAACATCCTGTTTGTTACTTCAGTCGGAAGATGGCACCAGCTGAAACCAACTATCCAGTTTATGATAAGGAACTTTTGGCAATAGTTGCAGCTTTAGGGGAGTGGCAACACCACCTATTGTATGCCAGGCACCCGGTTGTCATCCGAACAGACCATTGAGCCTTAGAACACTATAAGTCCCCACGCCTGATGAACCAGAGGCAGGCCTGGTGGCACTTAGAGTTGGTTCAATATGACCTGCGGATTGAATACAAGCCGGGAAAACAAAATATCTTGCCAGATTTATTGAGCCATGATTCTGGACTGGTGTTTTCTGATGAGGAGTTGAGGAAGTTCAATACAGCCACGATGTTGCCACAGAACCTGTTTACAACAATCCAGGGCTGGAGAGAAGGAATGGCAGGAAGAATCCGGACTGCACAGCAAAGATGTGAGCTGGGCCAACGGATAAGAGAAGAGACAGGAGAAGGTGAGGCAAGCAGGGGGCATGCGGGATTCTCAGTTCAGGGTGGTATCATATGCCATGAGGGAAGGATTTGGGTCCCTGTGAAGAGTCTGCAACAAGAGGTAATGGCAGCTAATCACGACCATCCTCTGGCAGGTCATCCCAGTCAAGAGAAGATGTTAGATCTTGTTCGCCATCACTATTCGTGGAGAGGTGTGGGTGCGGCGATGCAGAAGTATGTTTTGCGTTGTGTGGTTTGCGCCAAGGCGAAGGCCCAATGGGTGGCACCGGGGGGAAATTGAAGCCGCTTCAAATTCCTTCTAGGCCATGGTCCTCAGTGAGTGTGGACTTCATCACAGGACTGCCCAAGTCACAGGGGATGGATGCCTTGATGGTGGTGGTGGACCGCCTGACTAAATATGCAGAGTTTTTCCCTTGTCAGTCAACCATTTCTGCAAAGGTGGCAGGACAGATTTTTGTAAATGAGGTTTTCTCCAGACATGGGGTGCCTGAAGAGATTGTGTCGGATTTTGGTCCGCAATTTACATCTAAATTTTGGCTCCATATGTTGGGGAATCTAAAGATCAAGGCTTGCCATTCGTCAGCATACCATCCTCAGTCAGACAGCCAAACTGAGAGAGTAAATCAAATATTGGAGCAATATTTGAGGTGCTATGTCTCAGGGCGGCAGGATGACTGGGTATATTGGGTGAAGCTGACTCAATTTGCTTATAACTATTATAAGCATTCATCCACGGGTATGACCCCATTTTTTGCAAATCATGGCTAACACCCAGAGGGTATGGGGCCCAGGGAGCAAGGTCAGAATCTAGCGGCAGATGAGCTGACGCGAGATACCCAGGACACCCTGGAGCTCCTGAAGAAGAATTTGGTGGTGGCAGTCGCAGCTCAGAAGAGGAAGGCGGACCAGCATAGATCTGAAAGGGAGCTTTCAAGAGAGGTGATTGGGTCTTGGTGAATGCTTGGAACTATGCCTTGCCTGTAAGGAGCCAGAAATTGGGGCCAGTGGCGTTGGGCCCATATCAGGTAGTGAGGGCGGTGAACGAGGTGGCATTTGAGCTGAAGCTCCCAGAAGGGTCAAGAGCCCATCCAGTGTTGCATGAATCGCAGCTCAATCCATTCTTTGGCCAGCCACCTGAAAGGGTTTCTCCTTTATTTCCAGCTGGAGGAGAAGCCAAAGAGCATGAAGTTGAGGAGATTCTTGACACCAAAGTGGTGCGAGGATGTCATTCATTCTTGGTATGTTGGGTGGGTCATCCTATTGAGGAGTCCACATGGCAGTCAGCTAGGGATTGTGCCCAATGTCCTGAGAAAATCCAAGAGTTCTTCCTGTCTAGGGGTGATGTGATGGTTGAGGTCTATCCTCAGCATCACATTGCCCTGATTTTTGGTAAGACAGGGCAGGCTGTGTCTGTATGTATGGAGGAGGAGGGGGCGTTGGTTTTGGCAAGGACGCCTAAGGGGCCAGAGCCTGGAGTAGGCCAAGGAGCAAGATGGGCGTCCAAGTCAGAACAAAATGGAAAACGAGTAAAATGGATAGTTTCAAGATTTGATTTGGATTCGAATCGAGAATGGAATGAAATGGGTGCTTGGGAGTTTCGCGGTTTAATTGGGATTCAAATGGAACTGGCGTGGAACCGTTGAGGATCGGAACTGGCACAAAACCATTGAGTAAAGATTCCGCGATCCTGCTGTAAAGTTTACACCAAACATCATTCAAGCTGGCACCATAAGCTTATATTATATTTTATTTTAGCTTTTAACATGTGTATATAGGGAAGGAACTGGGAGCTGGAGGCTTCTCAGTTCTGTTTTCTATCAACTTGGCTAAATATTAAATAAAAGAACCTAAAATTCATATATTTATAATTTGGGTTTATTTTAAAGATATTGCCTAACTGCAGCTATGTTTGGCTTAAATCAACAAGAATTGGACTTTGAGAGTGAGCTTGGGAGGGCTATTGCCTCCTCTCTATACCTTGTCTTGGAGTCAAGGCATGTTGCTGGGGTTGAGTATACTTGCAACTGTCTTCCAGGGGGTGCTTGTCCAATCTTGTAGCATGCGCACCAGGAGAGTAGTATCAGGAGTCCTGTCAGCCCTATGGTCTTTAACATGGATCTTGTTGCCCAACTTATTCGTGGCTCATTGGAAGGAGCCAGTGCGTTACACAACTGCTCTGTCAAAATCTGAGAATTGGACCATCTTTGCTTAAAATCCCTGGTTTTTTGTCAAAATCATAATAAATGATTTCAAAATTTCAAAATTTTATTTCCAATTTTGATGTTTTTATTTGTATATATTAGAAGATGAAGTTGTCTTAAACACCTTTGCTTGGTTGTTTTTATATTATAAAATGGGGATATGAGGAAATTGGACCCCACAGAGTCTGCAGGTGGTGGGCTATTTGTGGGCCTATTTTGAGAATCTTGGCCTCTGATATTCCCATCTAGGCCCGTTCTAGACCATTCATTGAGTACCTGTGGCATTACAGAAGCTTTTCTGCATTTATTTTTGTTTGTCGGGGGCAAAACAGAGCTCATGTCAACCTTATTGCTGAAATTCCCATTTTTGGGATAATTTGGCCTGGCAGCCCCTGATTTGCTGGGCTGCCCTTCACCGTGGCTCTCAATACTTTCAATGAGCGGCAGATTTGGCTTAGCAGCTCCTGATTTGCTGAGCTGCCCAATGCTATGATCCTTGCCATTTCCATTTTTGGCATAATTCAGCTTGGCAGCCCCTGATTTTCTGGGCTGCTCTTTGCCATTGCCAACCTCTATGCTTAGGTCCTCAGAATTTGGGTTGGTGGCCTCTGATTGGGCCAGTCACCATTTACATCAACCTTTGCCACCTTTGCCCTGAGGTTTTGTCAATTTTATGGCATCTTATTTGACAGAATGCCATTTTTGAGGGTCGTTGACCTTGAGCCCTATGCTTTTATTTATATTGTTTACAATACTACTAGCCACAATCCCCGCCTTGGGGGGGTTGGGGCTATGTGGCAGTCAGGCAGTGCCTTGACCATCACACTGGTCAGCTTACCTTAAATAAATTATAAATATTTAAGCAGTTGATTTGTATAATGCTCTATTATAGCAATTTTAAAAATTATAAGGTTAAACTATAAACTTCAATAAATCAATGAAGGTGGATTGACTGAGAGATATATTATAATACAAAGGTTATCTCTAGAAATAAAGAAGGAGACTTCATGAGGGAAAAGTTTCTGAAAACTTTGCATGCTCTATATACATAAGTAAAATTGTATAGTTCATATTAAATCAACTATTTTTTATTGAGAATTAATACATAACTCTAATATAGTTATGCATTCTCCTGGCAAGGTTTTACTGGAAATCAAACTGAGGTGTTAACTTTATAAAGCTTTTGCCTTAATGTTATGTCATTCTCTACTTAAGACTACAACTATAATAGGTTGTCTTTTCAGTTAGAAAGTAGTTGTTGAGCATAGAAATTTTATAGTTGTACAAAATAACAATATCAATTACATAAGTTGGTTTTAAATTTTTAAAAAAATTTCTTGAAACTACTGGTGTTAGGTTCTGTGAAAAAGCATTTGCCAAAATAATTGGTGCATAATGATCCCAGTATCTCATCCTATAAATTCTATGCTATGAAGGATTATTTATATGATAATCATCATCCCCTAACTTTTTAGGTAATGCAAGTTTAAGTGCTGTATTTTGTATGAATTAGTAGGAGTTTATATTAGACTTTCGCTTCTTTCCATATAAGTAAAAGGATCTGAACACCCAGAAATTTAACAATCTTCTACTTAATAAAACACATTCACTGACGTACTCACTGACTGACTGACATCTGAAATCTTCGAGTCTGATAGGTTCAATCTATCTGG
>JAKSZP010017955.1:0-23480 GCA_022478985.1 Massospora cicadina
CTTTCACTCATAACTGCAAACCTTTGGAGCATACTGAGGAATGGGTGAGAAACATAAGCAGTATCTCGGCAAAGAGCTGGCTTGGAAGGGCCAGCGGCATACAGCTGGTCAACTGCTCCAGGGGTAGCGTAGATCTCTTTGGTGGGCAGGACTGCCATCACATGGGGTTTTGCTGGGTCAGAACATAATCATCCCAGAGCTGCCATCATGAGTTGAGCAGCTCACGCTGCCTGCCTGTTTGGCAAAAAGCTTCTCAGCTGGATATTCAGTCTCATATTTTCCATAAAATGATCTTTTCTGAATGACCCCTTGTCCTTCCGCTTCCCAATGGGGACTAGGCGGGTAAAAGGTAGGTTTCAACTTCTGCTACGAGAAGTGTAGCCAATCAGTAGCATCGTCCACAATATTTTCAAGTTGCCTGTTCTGTTGTCCAAGTATCCACAACTGACTAACCGCATTTAGAAGTTGATTTTTTATGTTGTCACGCTCCTGAAGGAGCTCTCTTGTTGTTTGAGCACTTCGTCCACAACAAGTTTGATTTCTGTGGTTTCTGCAAGTGCAGTGGATTAGGACAATTTCCATTTGGTGCAGGCCTTATATGCCATGGCTGATGATTGGAGAATTTTTTTTAATTTCTGTGGTTGTTCAATGGGCCTCATATAGTGAGCACCACTGTTGTTATTTTGGCGATATATTTGCCATAAGCCTGAAGAGTTGCGCAGGGTTCATACCCCTGAGCAACAGATGTACAATTTGGAGATCGCCGGCCCTCAAAACAAACTTAATAAAAATTATTAATATAAACTCTCTTTCCGCTCAGTGTAACTTTTGAGCAAAATTACACAAATTAATAACGCAAATTGTATTTGCCTGTTGTAGTTTCACTATGATGTGCTTGTATTCTCCGCCAGCTGCTCCAGTGTGGGGCAGCGGCAAAACTCTCCCCACCATTTTTATCTGGCAGGAAAATGCACTCAGACTGGCTCACCCATTCATTTCAAACCCATGGGATGATTTGTTCCTCCTAAGGATCTCGATGCCCACCTTACTTGTACCCAAGCAGTACCTCGCTGCCCCCTGGTGCTCCCCCAGAGCAACATGCACTACGGCCTAAGGGTCAAATATGGGAAACTCTTCCCATACCACAACTAAGCCATTATTGAAATGGCACAAGCGGTGATGACACCCGCCAGATTTATAGATTTCCACCCCTATAAGGGGTACTTCAACCTTGGCTTCACCTGTGAAGCTGACACTACCACTGCAGCAACTGTGCCCCTGGTATTCCAGGGCACCCCTCTTCCCACAATTTGAACCTGGCTCCCAGAGGACACCACTTTGGTGGTCCTGCTTGCTGGTTTGCCCACACACCTCCCCCCTGAAGTGCTCCACCAGGATCTGATGGACAGTTTGGCAGCCTATGGCTCCAACTTCATCTTACAATTTGTGGTCCAAATGGGGCCACACAACTCGCTGAGCCTCACGTGTATGCCATGATCAGCCCTGAATTTAGTAAAATCGCCGTGTCAATTCCCCCTCACACTGTTAATCCTTCAGCGCCCAACCATCCATTTTGTGCTTGCATCAAGGGCAGGCGGATGATCTGTCCATCATGTTTCGAGTTGGACCATCTAAAATGCAAGTGCCCCTCCTTAGCCACTTCCAATGGATCAGATGACTCGTTCACCAACCTCTAATCTGCTGCCCACCCCGTACAAGTTCCAGCATGGGTCACAATCCTACCTCCCCCTCCCCCAAAACCAGAAGCTGCACCTGCAGCCACTAATCAGCCTCATCCTCGCCCCAATGCCACACATGATTCCTCTAATCAAGCATTGGATTGGATCCCAGTTCAATCCCATGCTTCTTCCAACAAATTAACCAAAACTCAACTGTACGCCAATTCCAAATCCAATTTAACCAAAACCCATGGGAGTTATTGGCTGAAATTGACAAATCAGGTAAGCTCATTGAAGAACCATCTCTGCAAATTTAAGCGGTGTGTTAATGCAGAATGGGACGCCAAATACCCCCCTCGACTATATAGCCCACAGCCAAATGCCAAATCATTTTTCAGTAATCACTATCTTGCAGTCAAAGCAGCTGCAACACCAGATTGCCATCCCCTTCATAAAGCTGTCACCAAATCAGTGGCGATGATCACAGGAGGAATTCCACCTCCTGTTATCCCTAGAAGTCTTACTCAAAAGAGTAAAATTACAGTGAAGCAGTTACACAAAAATGTTAACAACGCTATCCAGAACATGGTAACTGTAGCACAGAATCTGAAAGCTAAAATTACCTGAACCAATATCACCACATTTGTTAAACTCCCAGACACCCGCATTAAAGCTGAAAAAGCTTTAGTCAAATATATCAGTGCCATTTTCCTAGATGGCATTTTCCATGAAATACCAAAAATTAGCGATATTGAACCACATGCCTCAGATGCCCCAACGCCCTTATTGTCTGCCTTGACACGTACTCTACTATGGGAGGAAGAAGCTGCTGCAAAAGATGAGCCCCCCAATCCCCCCTCCCCTTCCGCCATGGAGTGATAAGCGGTTTCCACTGCCTACCTGGTTGGTTGTTTTTGTTTGAAGTTTTTAAATCAATCCGCTTATTTAGGCGTTTTGTCTGAACCAATTAGTTACGTTAGTTTTAGTTTTAGTCTTAGTCTTAGCTTTGATTTTAGTTTTGGTAATTTCTGTCCCCTGGTCATCTTACCTCAAATATGTATAAAAAAATAAAATAATATATGAAGCAATTACTTAAGCGATACCACTTTATTTGACCTAATAATAATAGCAGATTTTTCTACTCTTCTTCCTTCTACCTACCAATAGACAATACTCCTCTTCCAATCTTTTCATCTCACTTATACATCAGCGACTTCAGTTAATACTGACCCCTTTTGCTTAGACTATTCAGTTCCACCATCATTCTCATTGGTTTCAGCAGAGTCTACTATCCTTAAATTCACTATCGCCTTAGTTCAAGGCGATCTACTGAATATTTGTCATATGTCAACATCATCTTATCATCCTATTTGAAGGAAATCAGATAACTATTCGTTCTGACTTGATATCACCTTATCCCAAAACGTTCAAATATTCATACACTAGTAGATCATGGTCAGCGGATTTTAGCCAATCCGTCATGGCTCTTTAGGGTTTATCATCCAGTATTATCATAATCTCAACACCCCCCTTGCTCAAGCCATCCAATTAGATTATAAATTCAGTTTTCTTCAGGGGTCAAGGCAGCAAGTACCTGAATTTTCAAGATACCATCAGCATTCTGATGAATTGCTCCTGCGCAATGAACACTAGTAAAACTGTAGTTCTGCAGCCTTATAGTTTATCTTGCTAAATGGCCATCTGGGTCCTTCATCTGCTGTAACCATCAGAGCAAGGAATGTTTAATGATGACTTTGAAATGTGTGCCACATAGGTAGGGTTAGAAATGCTTGATCATCAATAAAACAGCCAGGCACTTACACTTAGTAACGCTACAATTCTATTTGGCCTTGATCAGAGTCTTGATAAAATAAGCTACTGGGCGATTTCCCTGACCTTCCATGTGCTGAGCTAGGATGGCCCAACCGCTACATCACTAGTATCAGTTAATAGCAAAAAGGGTTGATTAAAACGCAGATGAATTAAAAATAGGCTTAGTACAAAGAGCGGTCTTCAACGCAATAAATGCCTGCTCCTGTTCAGGATGCCACATTAAAGGTACATTATTTTATAGAAGGTAGACCAGGGGCTCAGCTAAGTCAGTAAACTGAGGGATGAAGTGATGATAAAAGCCCACCATGCCCAGGAATACTTGCTTACCAGTAAGTCTTTGAGAGCGTGACATCTCCTTAATGGCGGCAACTTTGTCCAGGATGGGCAGAATACCATGTTTTGAGACTTTGTGTCCAAGGAATTCCATTTTAAATTGGAATAAGGAGCACTTTGAAGGCTTGAGCTTTATTGAAGTTTTCTAATACAATTAAAGTCTTCTAAGAGATGTTCCACATGGCCAATAAAAGTTTTCAAGAAGACAGTTATACCATCAAGGTACATGAGGACTAAGGATAGCTTAAAATCCCTTAAGATCCTATCCTACGCACGTTGGAAGGTGACAGGCGCATTGCCAAGGCCCTGGAGCATCATCAGCTCAAATAATTTTTCATTGGATATGAGCGCATATTTGGACCAATATTTAGGGGCTAGATCTACTTGTCAATATCTGCTAGTGAGATTCATAGCAGAAAAAAATTGTGACTCAGCAAGAAAGCAGAGAGAGCCGATGATTTAAGGCAGGCGATAACTGTCCTTCTTGGTAATGGAGTTAAGCCTTCAATAGTCCATCACTACATGATGACTGTCAATCTTCTTACGAACTAACAATAGTGTGGAGGCCCAAGGGCTATGAGAAGGCACCAATAGGCCAGCTTTGAGTAGCTGTTTAAGCTCAATAGCAACTGAGCCTATTTAACTTTATTTTTTTGGTAGGGATGGGATTGAATGGGTTGAGCGTCTCCAGTCTCAACGTGATGTAACACGTCATTAATTCATCTGAAATCGTAGGTAGATCTCAAGAAGAGGTCCAAGTAATCCTCCAATAATTTCCTGACTTTTCTCTGTGGCCACTAGTGATCTCTTGCCAAATAGATGTTTTGACTAAAGTTACTGACGGGGGTAATTCTAACCTAAAATCTTAGAATTCTAAAGCTATGGACGCCATCAATGGCTTTTACAGGAAGGAGGCGAACATTAGAAGCTGAAGTATTAGGACCCACTACTCTAGGTTTGTCAGTGAGGTTAGCAAGCAACACCAATATAGATCCAGCGTAGGTGGTGTCTAAATTTCTGGGAAGGTCAGGACGTCCTTGACTGATGGGTTATCCACGCCTCATATTTCCATTAATTGTTTATGTGAATATTGATATAAACGTGGGTATCAACAAAGACCTAGAAGCTTTGACATTATATTATTAGCTTGGGCAAATAGATGGGCATGCCCTCTTGGCCATCTACCACATGAGGGGGTATCCATGCTCAAGAACCCCTTACATGATATTTTAGCCAGTTGATCTGGATTTCTACTCACCAACAGGAAAGCCTGATCTATTACCTCCGACTTGGCATCATGGGAGGTTTCAAAAACCCTTGAACCCGGTGTTCCAAAAGGGATAAAAATCCTCCATCATAGTGCACAACAGCGGAATAGACTTCAAGAGAAACTGGATTCAGAGTAGAAGGTCATAATTTGGGCTGATTAATGTGAAAGCGGGGTATTCACTGACAGCTTGTCAAAGCAAATGAGTATCAAGAAAAAGTTCCCAATGTACTGAGTTCATCGTGGCCCTGCTGTACCATATTCCATGTATTGTGGTAAGTTAGGAGCGAGTTTAATGTGATTCATTAACTAATATGAAATGACATTCATGAGGAACCACTGTCACAATGACGTGGACAGGATTTTATGAACTTGAACAGACATACGTGTGTCTAAGCTCCTAAACCAGGGGAAAAAAGGAAGAACGTAAGAAATTCATTAAAAGATGAGTAATCAGTATCAGGTTTTTTACCAACAATAACCAAATCTTTTAGTACGACAGCATAAGACTCATTAGAGGTTGCTAAGCTTTTGAAGGCGGAACAGGGATTTCAGCAGGAAGTGCCTCATCCTTCATGCTTACTTCCCTTTTCCCACCTCCTCAGAAGGTCTCTCAACAAGTCTTGATGCTATGATGGAATTCATTGCAGTGGGATCATTGAGATTTGAAATTCTACTTGTTCTCATCATGGTCCTAGGATGACTGGAAGAGATGGATGCAGAGGCTTGGGATGCAAGATAGACGCAGAGTTTCATTAAGTGATTTCTTAATCTACCACTACAGGTGAAGCTGATATACTGGCCAATCATGTGAATTTGAACCACAGGATAAGATCCCAACGTGGAGATGACTTCAGTTATGGCGTCACTCAATATGTTATGATTAGTGTTTCCCAAGGGTTGTGCTTAGGCACAGAATCGGCTGGCTACCTCCATAGGACTTTCTCCATTGTTTAACAAAATGCTTATGAATGCCTGCTTCTGATTGCCAAGGTTTGGTTGCTTCCAAAGTCCTATATCAGGAAGTTTGAACTTGTTCTCAGGTGTGGCATTTCTTTAAATGGGGAGTCATAATTTTTTAGGCAGTAATATTCAGGCAGGAGTGATTATACTTCAACTTCTGAGGATCAGTCGCCTCTACCATCAAGCTTTTGTGAGCGTACAGAAAGGAGTCAATGTTTTCCTCCTTGAGGTGATTTTTCCCTAAAAGTTTGCTTAAAGTTATTCACAAGAGGGGCGGAAAGAGTATTGCTGGCAGAGCCTCATCCAGACTGAAAATCCTAGTTTCTGCATAGTCATGAGGGGCCAGTTGATCCAATCGATATCTTAATCATTCCAGATCCTCCTGGACCTCATCCTAATTTTGGTTTAGAGAGGTAATGGAGGCCTTATGAACAACTTGATCCTTTAGCGCTTAAATTTGTCATATTGGAGGACAGCTGACTCTTAAAATTACTGAAGCAAGTTTCAAACCTGCAACAGGTTTGTTTGAGTTGGTTAATGAAGTTGTCAGTGCTTGGCAAATGCGCTGAAATTATCCTTCTTGTCTGACAAGGCATCATTTGAGACTCTAAGTTGAGGGGGACTCCATCTACTCAGAGCTTGCATCCTTGAGCGACAATGCATTTTTGATCCTGTAAGGAAGTGAGCTCCATTAAAACGTCTTTTTTTAAGGTGTCATTAAGATAACCAGGAGTAGGCACTGCAGGACCGGAAGGTCCTTGTGACCCATGGGGACCTTTTGGTCCTACTGGCCCTTTGGGCCCCATGGGCCCTTCAGGCCTATCAGACAATTGTCTGTCCGCTTAAGGGGAAAAATGTCTTAGGTTTAAATAATCCCAATGATGGGGGAATCCACCCCCGCACCAGCTCTAATTTGGTTCTTGTCAGACAATTACCTGTCCAAGCTAATAATGATAATGATTCGACTTTTTATACAAATAAAATTGGCCAAAAGACCCTGGTTAATTCCTGGTGGAACTTCTCAAATTGGGGTAACACAATTACTAATACATCTATTGGAAAATACTATGAATTCAGTTAAGTGAATTGCACCAAATATGCTGTGAAATCAGGAGAGTCCATTATAGGTTCCTCCACAGACCACTCCTTTTATATAATTCAAGCACCTATGATGCAAACACCCCCTTTTATAGCCTTGGAGAGGGTCTCACAAGGTGCAACTATTTTCCCTCAAGGTGATTGGCTCAAAGATATAAAATCTTTGCCTCATGGACATGTCATACCTACTCTCAATCCTAAATCGCCTGCTCCTAAAGAAAGACAAGACGTGAGAGCTCTGATAGGTTAAACATCCATATTTCCTATTTAGGTTCAAAGCTAATAATTTTTTGATGTCTATTGCACTTTATACCTCTTTTCAATTTAAATATGAAGCAGTGAGATTGGGAGAGGGTTCACTTTTCTTGCTCCCCACGTCACTTTAATAAAAAAACCAATATAACTATCTTTTTTTAGTACTAGAAAACCAATATAACTATCAACTTATCACTGTTGTCATGGTTGGATGACTTTATAGTAGGAACAGATGCTAAAGACAAGGCTGGGTGACAGAAGGCCCAGAAGGTGAAGCTTCAGGCTCTTCCTGACCTGAAACACACCTTAGATCAACGCTGGGTGCAAGCTAAACATGCCCAGGTTGATACTAATGGGGTGCAAAACGCCCAGCCTCTGATTGCGGCCCAGGCACTAAAATGAACAATTTATGTTATAAACAAAAATGGTTCAATTTGCTTAGTTGGAGAGCAAGGGTTCGAGTCCCAATCTAGCTATGAAATTTTAAGCTCAGGTAAACTATGGCTTCAATCAATTACTTAAGTGAAAGCACTTTCAGTGTATTTTACTAAAATGGATGGAAGCGTCTGTTTATTGGAGCGTCAAGGCTTGGGCGCATTTCTGCAGAACCCAGATTTCCTCAGCACACTTTAAATATGTTTTTGCGACCAACATTCCTTGTTGGTTGACTTTTCTTAAATAAAATACCCGTTTTTTACGTTTTACTTATGGTTCCTTGGGCTAACTTAGTGGCAGACCTCTTTGGGAAAGTCTCCAACTATGTGGGCCACTACCTTCTATCGCAATTTACCAAAATCCCAGGTGCTCCCTTGGGCCAACCAGGTCCCCTCCAGATCGAGGCACCCAAGATCCCTGATGCCAAGTTACACTTGATTATGGACTCCACTCTGGGGTCCACTCAAGCGGTTATGTTCCTAACTTACCTGGTTTTATATGTTGCGTTCTACACCCTTTCCTGGGGTACCTTTGGCACAGATACTGTTTGAGGTGTCTTCTTACCCTTTTTCTTAATGGCTAGTTCCCTAGCAATATGGGTTCACATCCCACATCACTTTGCTAGGAATGAGAGAGTTACAGACATACTCTTGACGTTAGTTGACCAACCTTTTTATTATATGAGCATATGAATCATCCATGTGGGACTTCCAATATTAGTAAATTGGGTGTGCTGGCCATTTATCACTGCTACAATGGTGCTCACCACAGTTTTTTCATTAGATTTTGTATTAATACATCTTGGCGTTATTTTTGCAACTACCAATTGGGAAGTGACCACCCTTCCTGCTCGCACCTGGTGGTCTCAGACTTTTCGCAATCATCTTCTCAAAACACTTTTGGGTAGTTTCCCCACCCCAACCCAGAAGGGGCTAGGTAGTTGGACAGTCATCGGATCAAACCATATAAATACAGGAACCAAAAAGTTGCGCGCGCCTCTTAAAATGAAGGAATCTTATCCTTCTAATCCTTCAACTCCTTCTGAATTCGGAACTGTACAGGGGTCTAGCCCCAAGAAGGAAGTAAAGTTTCAGATGATTCTGCCGTGATGATGTCACCCATGGTCATCCCTATAAATAGCGCTTCTGCAACTAGTGATTTTTCCTTGAAGCGTGAGATGCTTCCTACTGATTTCCTCCCCATCTTGGCAGAAATCGGGAACATCAAAGGGTCCAAACCCAAAATTAACAAGAATAATTCCGTTATCATTTTTTCTCCCCAACACATTTCTGAGGTGCTTGCCAAGGCATCGGCTCAGGGCTTGGGGGTGATGGCCCTGGATAATGATGCGCACTGAACCCTTAGAATGAGCGGGGGTTTGTTTTGAGAAAAAAACGCGTTTTATAATGCGAGCGATTTATCCCAAAATGAACCTTTTATTTGTTCATATGGTCTGGATGAGGACTCCATTTCAGTCTACCAGATTACTCCTGAGAACCCTCGTTTGACCCCTACCATGATTAGGGGTTCTCAGGAAGTGGAAAAGGAACTTCGTCACAAACACAAAGATGTATGTGCACCTGCAGAAGGTGTGGTAGGATATGTGGCCTCAGTAGTAAGAGTGGCCCACTATCCTTCCCCCTTCTATGATTCCAGAACATACCCTGATGGCTTGTTCAAGCCAGAGGATGAATTTTCTGGTGAGTTGATGGCGTTTTCTGCGTTGAATAAATCCCATTATGGATACTTCTTGTTGACTTCTACCCTTACATCCTCCTATGGAAAGTTCAGCACAACTATTTTGGTAGATACTAGTGCCTCGAATAATTTTATTGACAAAAACCTTGCTGACTACCTTGAGTTGAGTTACTCACCAGGTGGTATGGTTAGAGGTAGGGCTTCTCAAGGTATCCCTATACTAAACATCATGGAGTCAGTCAATTTCCAAGTAGGTTCTTATCTATTGTCTGACCAGTTTCAAGCTATCAGAAACCTCTTGTTTCCCATCATTTTAAGTGTTGAGTGGTGGCGGAAGTTTGACGTCAGAACTAATTTAGCAAAAACACCTTATCCTTGTCTTTGACAAACGGTCACTAGTTGATTGTTCCTCTGTCTGAGGATAACGCCCCAGGCAAATTACCCCATTGGCCAATGTTCCCAGTCCATATCTTGCCTCTTTGCTGAAGCCCACTGTGGGACTTTCCTTACCTTCCTGTTTGGAGGAGTTGGCATCTTCTTTTTATGCAGCTTCAACTAGTACGCTACCAGAACATTCCAAGTTTGATTGTGAATTTAAACTTACTGTGGATCTGGTGCATATTTCTTCCCCCATATACCCATTGACTGTTCGGGAGGAAGAGGTTTTAGATGTATGGGTGAAGGAGCAGTTGGCCAAAGGTGCCATCTTTCAGCATACCTCCCCTGTTTGCTCCCCACTTCTCTTTGTGGAGAAGGCTGATGGAACTTTACGTCCATGTGTCGATTATGGAAATTAAACAATGTGACTGTACCCAACCTCCATCCCGTCCCTTTAGATTCACAGATTGCGCGCTATGTGGAGAAGGCGAAGGTCTTCTCCAAGCTGGACTGCCTCAATGCGTTTAATCAAATCCGGATAAAGAAGGGCCAGGAGTGGTTAACTGCATTCCGCACCAGAAAAGGAATTTTCCAGTTCCAAATTATGCCCTTTGGGCTTAAGAATGCCCCTGCCATCTTTCAACGCCGCATTGATGCTGCGTTGGGAGACTTGTTGGGGGTATGTGCGGTTGCCTACATGGATGACATTCTGGTGGTTTCCCCCAATCAGGAGTTCCATGCTTTACACCTTTGACAAGTAGTGGAGAGATTGAGGGCCGCTTGCCTTACCCTCAAGATTAGTAAATGCGAATTCTTCAAGTCCCAGGTTACTTTTTCTGGGCAACGTCATTTTTGACCAGGGCCATATGATAACTCCAGACAAGGAGAAGGCTATTCGTGAGTGGCCTACCCCCACCTCTGTCAAGGAACTGAGGAGCTTTTTGGGGATGTGTACGTTCCTCAAGAAGTTCACACCCAATCTCTCCGAGGTGGAAGCTCCCTTATATAAGGCTAGCGGGGCCAAGGTGCTTCAGTGGTCTCCCATTTTGGAGGATGCTTTCCAAGCGGTGAAGTGCACCTTGTTATCCACATCCATCCTTCACCATGTTGACCCTGCCAAGGAGTTCATTGTGTCCTCAGATGCTTCCAACTTTGCCATTGCGGCTGCCCTGTTACAGGTGGGTAAAGATAGGTCCAAACATTCCGTAGAATATTTTTCTAGGAAAATGTCTCTGCATGAGTTAAACTACGCCGTATATGACAAGGAGTTATTAGCAGTGGTGGAGGCGCTGATTCATTGGCGTCACCACTTACATGGCTCTTCCCAACCATTCTGGGTATGCACTGACTACTGAGCCCTGTTGTACTACCGTGCTCCACATGTTCTAACACCACTTCAGACCCGTTGGCATGAGACCCTTGCCCTATTTACATTTTCCTATGAGTTCACCAAGGGCAAGGAGAATGGTTTGGCGGATGCTTTGAGCCGCAACCCTGCTTTGGCTCCCAATCCAAATGAGGTAGAGATTCACAACACCTGGTTGATGATTCCACCGAGTATGATTCTGCCTCAACTTCCTAAGTCCACGGTACATACGCCAGCGCTCATGCCTTTGAAAAATGCAGCAGAATATAACATGTTTAGGGAGTTAGTTCTTTCTCAGCCATTATCAGCCGAATATGCTGTTGTTCTCGCTAAGAGTGCTCTGAATCAGGAGGACTTATCCAGGGGTTATCACGTGAAGGATGAGATGATGTGGTTTCAGGGGCGCCTATGAGTTCCTGCTGGACCACTGCTCCTGGAGATCATTCAGGACCATCATAATGGAATCACCGTTGGTCATCCTGGAAAAGCAAAAACCTTGGAGTTGATACGGCGCACTTACAATTGGAAGGGCTTGCCTGTTCAGGTAGGGCGGTACTGTAAGTAGTGCCTGATCTGCAATCAAATGAGACCCAATCGGCAACCTTTAGCAGGGTTGCTGGTACCAGTCCAAAAGGCTGAAGGGCCCTGGACTTCTCTATCAGTGGATTTCATTGTGGAGTTAACCGTTTCAGATGGGTATGATGCAATCATGGTGGTGGTGGACCGCTTTACAAAGTTCGCCTACTTTATTCCTTGCAAAACAACTATAACTGCAGCTGAAATGACCAGGCTCTTCGTCGCCCATGTATTTGCGCTTCATGGGGTTCCTCAAGAAATCATTAGTGACTGGGGACCCCATTTCACCTCCATCTTTTGGAGAGATATGTAAAACTCTTCAGATCCGCCCCTGCTGTTCAACTGCTTATCACCCCCAATCAGATGGGCAGACTGAGCGAGTGAACCAGTGCTTGGAACAATTTCTGCGTTGTTACACCACCGCAGACCATTCAGATTGGGTTCCTCACCTTCCTATGACCCAGTATAGCTACAACAACACTTTGCATTCATCAATTGGTTGTTCACCTTTTTTGCTAACAACGGCTTTAACCCTGCTTTTAACATGGAGCCCAGCTGTGGTTCCAAAGGGGAAGCGGTGTTAGACTTTGCTAAGACTCTCAAGAAGGTCCATCAAGGGGTGTCCACAAGTTTGGAGGCGGCTATGCTGGTTTATAAGTAGAATTCTGATGGAAAGCGCTGAGTGGGTCCAGCATACAAGGAAGGGGATCTCATGATGCTTGATGCTCGCAACATCCCTATCAAGCAGCCATGAAAAAAGCTGGGTCCAAAGAGAATTGGTTCTTACCGTGTAGTTAGAAAGTTGGGACATTCCTCATACCAGTTGGATCTTCCCTCCACGTTTTGGATCTTCTCCGTCTTTTATGAAAGCAAGTTGACATTGTTTGAGGGCCCTCCTCCTGTGACTCCTAAGGCTTATCTTGTGGATGGGGCACCGGAATGGGAAGTGGAGGAAATAGTAGCCTCCCGCTGGGTTAAGCGACGCCTTGAGTACCTGGTATCCTGGAAAGGGTTTGACGCGGCAGAGAACAGTTGGGGGCCAGCATGGGACCGTGTACATGCCCAAGACCTGATTGAATATTTCCATAATCATTTTCCTGAGGCTGCAGGATCTCAGCCTAAGCCAGCCGTTGCTTCTATGAAGTTGCCACCAGCACATAAGAACTTCTCCTTAGTGAACGCCCCTGGAGGGGTGTGGAGCCCAAGAAGGAGGAGAAGATAATGTCATGGTTGGATGACTTAATAGTAGGAACAGATGCTAAAGACAAGGCTGGGTGACAGAAGGCCCAGAAGGTGAAGCTTCAGGCTCTTCCTGACCTGAAACACACCTTAGATCAACGCTGGGTGCAAGCTAAACATGCCCAGGTTGATACTAATGGGGTGCAAAACGCCCAGCCTCTGATTGCGGCCCAGGCACTAAAATGAACAATTTATGTTATAAACAAAAATGGTTCAATTTGCTTAGTTGGAGAGCAAGGGTTCGAGTCCCAATCTAGCTATGAAATTTTAAGCTCAGGTAAACTATGGCTTCAATCAATTACTTAAGTGAAAGCACTTTCAGTGTATTTTACTAAAATGGATGGAAGCGTCTGTTTATTGGAGCGTCAAGGCTTGGGCGCATTTCTGCAGAACCCAGATTTCCCCAGCACACTTTAAATATGTTTTTGCGACCAACATTCCTTGTTGGTTGACTTTTCTTAAATAAAATACCCGTTTTTTACGTTTTACTTATGGTTCCTTGGGCTAACTTAGTGGCAGACCTCTTTGGGAAAGTCTCCAACTATGTGGGCCACTACCTTCTATCGCAATTTACCAAAATCCCAGGTGCTCCCTTGGGCCAACCAGGTCCCCTCCAGATCGAGGCACCCAAGATCCCTGATGCCAAGTTACACTTGATTATGGACTCCACTCTGGGGTCCACTCAAGCGGCTATGTTCCTAACTTACCTGGTTTTATATGTTGCGTTCTACACCCTTGCTTGGGGTACCTTTGGCATTAATACTGTTCAAGGTGTCTTCTTACCCTTTTTCTTAACGGCTAGTTCCCTAGCAATATGAGTTTGCATCCCACATCACCTTGCTGGGAACGAGAGAGTTACAGACATTCTCTTGACAACTGTTATTTCAAGTTCCCCTTGTTTAATATCAAGTGGTCAAAAAACCCCTAAAATTATTTTAAATCAGCAGCAAAGAGTGTAACTTCTCCTGTGATTTATTTTTGGAATTTAGGTGCCATACGCACCAGTGAGCAGTAAAAACCCTAAAATTCAACAAGTAGTGCTCACTACAGGGGTAGTACACCACAAAACACCTTATTATAATGGAGGGATTTGGGGTAATTAACCCTCACAACCTCCATACTTCCTTCAAACCCCATCTAGTTGCCTTGAACAACAACTAGCCATCGCTTTAGCACGACTTAGAAAGCTCAAACAGCACCCAATTAAATGTCCCCGGAAAGACAAATTTACCCCTAGTGAGGGTAGCATTGCTTCGTTCCTATACGTTTATGAAGCAGCCATGGAAGGGGCGACTGACCACCAGAAGGTCAAGCTAATCCTTCCTCATTTAAGTCACCTGGCCCAAGAAATGATGGTCCCTTATATGGATACTCTACACATCTGGGATGAGGTTTAGGAAGCTCTTATAGCTGAATTTGGCTATAAGAAGAGTCTAACCAGGGAAAAACAAGCCTTTATGCGCTATAGCGTGTATGAAGGTGAACGGATCACTGCCTTTGTTGAGCGATTTTGCCTTGCTGCTCAAAGGTTGTCAGCATCTAACATGCTAAACCTAGATGATGCCATTGCGGCCGAGTTAACTGGGTTAGCTTCCCAATCTTCTTTATCTCAACATATCACATCAGTGAAGAAAAACTTTGAAAAGGTCCATGACATAAAAGAGGCCTTGTTAGACGTTGCTGATTTTCATACCTGTGCGACAACTATTGAAGCTGTGGTAAACTCCCAGGTTTATACTATTGAGGAGAACTCAGCTGAAGCCCCACCAAAGGGGGCTATGTTGACCCCATGCTGATTACTACTCTGAGCCCAGAAGATGCGGTTCAGCTCAAACCTGATCTTCCTTCGCCCAGCCAACCTGAGGTTCTCAGACTAGTAAGTCAGAGTGCATCATCATCATCAATGGTGCAGTGAATCCTGCACCCACCTTGCCACCAAAAATCACTTTGTTCCATCTAATAAACCTCTCTAAGTGGTCCCAAAGCCTGCTCCTAAGCCTAAACCCCTCTCTCAGGTGACATTCGTCCCCACCAACAATGGGTTTAAAATCCAGGTTGCTAAAGCTAAACAACTTGTTTTCTCACGGCTTACATCCTTTGATCAACCCAAAGCTGGCGTAGTTAAATCATCACCCTCCACGACGCTATCTCCTCCAGCCAACTATAATCCAAAAACTGTAGCCATGAGGAAGCTCAAAGCTCTCCCTCCAGTGGCAGTCGCTCCCAACAACCCTGGGCTCAGAGACAAGGCTGCTCAAGCTAATCTGCCTGCTCCTCCAATGATTATTACTGTGGATGGCCCCACAGCTACTAAAGTTATAACTTCCTCCTCCAACCGCCGTTCTAGCGTCCACCAAATGTATGTGGACAACCCTTCTGATGATGAGTCTTAAGGGGGTTATGAGGACGTTAGTTATTATGTCATAGGAGCCCCAGCTGAAGTAGGTATATCGGATTGGTTGAACCCTGAAGGAGTAGATGAGACCCTTATACCTGAGGACACATACCTTAGCCAAGTTTTAGGGTGCCCAAAAGTTACTGACACTGTCAACGATGCCAATCAGTTCTCAGCTGGCTTGATCCAACCTCTTCAGCAGGTCCATACCATGAAATCCATCCTGGAAAAATACCCAGAGACCACTTGTAAACTAATCTCCACCCTCCGACTCAAGGAGGTCTTGGCTTTGTCTCCTAACTTTGGCGGAACCCTTACCAAGGTGAAAGTGGTTATTCAAAAAGTCCAGATGATGGCCATCCTGGATACTGGCTCCCCAGTTAACGTAATCTCCTCTAAGCTGATAAAAAGATTATACTGGCGCCTGACTTGGAGTATAATCAGGAGTTTGGAACCGCGGGTACAAACAACGCCTGTGCCATTGGTACATATTCTTCCCTTCCCATTCGAATTGGGAAACTCATCTTATCAACCCCAGAAGTGGCCTTGGTCAACAACACCTATGATATGCTCATAGGTAACCAGTTTATGATTTAGTACGAGGGAATAATCAACATGAAGCTAAGTTCTCTCTCATTACTCAACTACTAAGTCCCCTTAGTCTTATCTAATAAAGATTCCAGCAAGAAAGAATAATCTTGCCTGGTTGAATACCCCTTTTCCTCTTTGTCTTTACATTATATCACCTCTGGGTGAAATACAAATAATTTCCCAATTCATTGGATGCTAAAGATGGTATCCCTTTTTATTCTGTAGACGAGGTCTTGATTAATCCTGGTAACAACAAGTGGCTGACACAAAGATCAAGCTCCAAATCCCATACCACTGCTTGTTGCACCTTAAAAGTAAATATGGTGTTAGCCCCTTAGAGCCTCGTGTATTGTCTAGGATATTAGACCCAGCTTACCAGAGACCTATCACTATACTTTTGGGAAACCTCGCCGGCAAGTACATGGTTATAAGAAAACACTAGGAGATTGGGTTAGGCTTATTGATCCCCATAGAAGGCATTGAACGTATCTAGTTCATTAGCTCTATGACGGATTTGGGCTTACCAACGGATAACCTGTTATGCACCCTACCCAATGTCCATAGATCGGATGAGCTGACCCCAGATGAGCTGGAAAAGGTCCATACTCTATTGGAAGGATATAGCGACATATTCTCCAAAACGGAAATTACTATGGCCACATGAAGGGCTGGAGCCACTCCATCGATGTGGTTGATGCCCGTCCCATTTGGTCAAAACCTTACCGCAAATCAAAGGTGGAAGAACAGCAGATGAGGACTTAGCTCAATCAGTTACTAGACGCGGAGTTACTAGTTCCTTCACAAAGCACTTGGTCTTCCCCTCTCTTGCTTATCAAAAAGAAAAAGGAGGCCATTGGATAGTCATGGATTACCGCAAACTAAATAACATCACAAAAAAAGGATAGCTATCCTATCCCCCACATTGACGACGCCCTGGCCCAACTCTCTGGCTCTAACTTCTTCTCCACCATGAACTTGGCCAGCGGCTATTGGAAAATGGACCTTTCCCCCAAAACTAGGAGAAATGTGCCCTCATTTGCAGTGAAGGTCTTTTTCAACCCACCCAACTTCCTCAAGGGTTGTGCAATGCGCCCGCAATTTTCAGTAAACATGTACCATATCTTGCAGGACCTGAAGTTGGGTGCGTCATCGTCTATCTTGATGACATCACGGTGTTTTCAAAGACCTCCAACAAATATCTAGCTCATCTGAAGGAAGTGTTTCAACTCTTGAGTGAATCCAACATTAAATTAAAACCCTCCAAGTGCACTTTTTTCCATAGGAGGATAAATTTACTTGGACACGCCTTTCAAAAGAATGAATCCAACCTTTACAGGACAAAGTTGAAGCCATATTAAAAATGCCTCCCCCTAAGAATTTACGGGATATTCAGGTTTTTCTGGGCATGATGGGGTATTACCATCAGTTCATCCCAGAGTTTACTCAGCTCAGCGAGCCTTTTGTCCGCCTATTGATAAAGAACACTCCTTTATAGTGGGGTGCGGAACAGAAGGCTTCTTTTGAGACGCTGAAGCAACTGCTAAAACAAAGCCCTATTTACAGCACCCAGATTATAATAAACCTTTTATATATTTTACTGGCGCCTCAGACTATGCTGTTTGGGCCATATTAGCCCAATTGGATGAAAAAGGTGTAGATCATCCTGTGTCCTATTTCAGCAAGATGCTGTTAAAGGCAGAATGCAGCTACAGCTTCACGGAGAAGTAGTGCCTTTCCATTTTGTTAGCTGTGAAGCACTAACACCCTTTCCTGTATGGGACCACCTTCACTGTGGTTACTGACCATGCATCTCTAAAATGGTTACAGGTTATGAAGGATCCTACTGGGTGGTTAGCGCGCTGGGCTCTAAAGCTCCAGCATTATGACATGAAGGTTGAACGTGCTGGAACCCGCTACATGCTGTTGATGGGTTAACTCAGCTGCCCATCCTGAATTTGTATAATAGTGAGGCGGAAAGATTATATGACCTCTCAATAACCCCCAATGACTGGGATGATGAGGATGAACCGGTCCAGAAAATGTTAGCCCAGCACTCCTGCAACACCAAAGTGGAGAGCGGGAAGTTGTATAAGCAGGTGAGTGCAAAGTGGTTGCCTCACCTATGGCGCTCAGAATGCGTACCTGCTATCCTGGAAGCTCACTCTACCCTAGGTCATAGGGATTTAAGAAAACCTGTGAATATATTAGGGAGAGGTACTATTGGGAAGGAATCATAGAAACTATTGTCAAAGTCTTGGATGACTGCCTCACATGTAAGAAGCAATTCAGTTTCAAGACTAGATACCAATATCAACCTACTACCCCTCAACAACCGTTCCACACCATCAGTATAGACTTAGTAAGTCCCCTCCCGCAGACTACTGGTGGAAATAAATTTATCCTAAAAAGACATTGACCATTTTACTAAGTGGGTTGAATCCGTGGCTCTCCCTGTCCAAATGGCCAAGGCCACCGCAATGTTCTTACATGAAAATATTTTTACTCGCCATGGCTGTCCCCAAGTTCTACTTTGTGACAATGGTAAGAACTTCACTTTCAGAGTAATAAAGATCCTGGCCACGTCCATGGGGACCAAACAACTCTTTTCAGCCCCATATAATCCCTCTACCATTAGAACTGTGGATAGAGCCAATGGAAACTTGGTTTCTATCCTGCGTAAAATGGCCTCCTCTGATCCACTTCACTGGGATCAATTCCTACCTATTGCTCTTATTGCATACCAGATTAGTTATCACCATATCCTGAAAATGTCCCCATTCTTTGTTCTGTATGGTCGGGGACCAGGGATACCAACCCTTTTAGCTAAAGATGTTTTCTCCTAAAAAGTTGAGGAACCTGAGAAATCCGTGAAAAGATTGGCTCAACGTATCATTCAGCTTCAATTTGAGGCTATGACGAACTTAACTAAAATGGTGACTAATTTAAGCAGGCTGCTAATATTTTTGGGCTCCCCTACCTTCATTCAAATTGTTTGACATGGTCCTGTACTACCATAACTGCATCATACCTAGAAGCGGCAAGCTTAGATTTATTCAGAAGAGTTCCTTCACTGTCACTTACAAGAGAGATGACGAAGATTCTTTAAAATCTTTGGCTACAGGTATCACCATAAACAGAGTACATAGACGATTCTTACGCCCCTGTTCTCCCTCCAACATTCTTGAAGGGGGTAATGTCAGACAATTGCCTGTCCGCTTAAGGGAAAATAATGTTTTGGGTGCAAATAGTCCCAATGATGGGGAGTCCACCCTCGCACCAGCTCTAATTTGGTGCTTGTCAGACAATTACCTGTCCAAGCTGATAATGATAATGATTTGACTTTTAATATAGATAAAATTGTCCAAACGGCCCTGGTCAATTCCAAGTGGAACCCCTCAAATTGGGTAACGATTTTAATTATACGTCTTGGGCAAATAAGTATGAAGTTGGGTAAGCAAATTGCACTGAATATGCGCTGAAATCAGGGAGTCCATTGGATGGTTCCTCCCCTGCCCGCTCTTCTAATATAATTCAAGCACCTACAATGCAAACACCCCCTTTTATAGCCTTGGAGGGGGTCTCACAAGGCGCAACTATTTTCCCTCAAGGTGATTGGCTCAAAAATACAAAATTTTTGCCTCACAGACATGTCATACTACTCTCGACCCTAAAACAGCCGTTCTCTTATAATGAGCTGAGATTCTAGAGCTCCAATAAGTTGAACATCCATATTTACTATCTAGGCTTGAAGCTAATAATGAACATGATGCCTATCACACTTTAAACCTCTAGTAAATTAAATACTAAGCAGTGATATTGTAAGAGGGTTTGCTTTTCTTGCCCCACATCACTTTAATAAAAAAATAATATAACTATCAACTTATCATTGTTATTTCAAGTTCTCCTTTATCAATATCAAGTGGTCAAAAACACCAGTAAAACTATACAAAATCAGCAGTGGAGATTGTAACTTATCACATCGATGAATCCCCCCTTGGGTTGGGACCATCTAGTACTAAAAAAAGAGATTGTAACTTCTCCTGCAATTAATTGTTGGAATTTAAGTGCCAAAAGCACCAGAGAGAAGTAAAAGCTCTAAAATCCATTAAGGCCCTTCACTCCCAGGGGTGATATCACAGGAGGATAACTTCTGATAATGCTGTTAAAGGTCCGCACAGGGTCCTCAATCTGGCTGATGAATTTGGTTCTGGGTGGATTCATGAGCTGCACATTTTGATGAAGCTGGTATTCAAGGTAACCTGAAATCCCACCATATAGCATAAAGAGTTGATAACAAGCCTCATTGATTAACTGAATGTTATTGACAATGGCTTCACACTTGTCATTAACAAAGGAGGAGGCCGCACTATAGAAATTATCAATATTTGAGTGTAGGGTCAGAGTAATCCCTATTTGTCACACTATTTGATGGTGATGCACCCTGACTATTTTTAGGATATGGTGTATGAATGGGTGGACAAAGCTTCAGATATAGTGTTCAGTACCCAGAGCTAATTCTCCTGAGGATAGTAGGGCTGAGGTATATAAATCTCACATTGTGAATGGCACTAAAGAGGCACAGGACTGACTGGAGAAGCCTTCCACATAGTAGATGTAATTCAATAGTTGTTGAATAATCTCGTTGAGGTTCTCATATTGGAGTTAGTATGGATTATGGACAATGGATGGTAAGGTGAATTAGAAGGTGGCCCAAAACTCTAGGCTTTCAGGCTGTAAGGGAGGTACTTTATACTGTGAGGAGTTAATCCATCAAGTTACACTTTTTGACCAATCAGCAGGTTGGTTTCCTAATTACTATCATTTTCCATTTTTAATGATATATGTTTTCACTTGAACAGCTCTAGATCCCCTATAATGATCACCACTTATCTCAATGCACCGTTCTCTTTATTTTTTGCTAAATTTCAAAAATATGCTTAAAGCTGTAAACTAGAAGAGAGGTCAATGAACACAAAAAAGATGGGGCGAAATAGACTATTTTATTAGTTAGAAGGTAAGACATTTATAGGGTGACTGGGGACACAATGCTAGAAGGACTCCCATGGCCCCATGTCATGATTTTAACCAGATAGAATCCTCCAATTATTTAGCGTTATTTGGAATGATAGGGACAATCCCAGCGGAATGGTTTATTGAGTGAATTTCATGTTAATTGGTTTGATTGCTGGCTAGTTGCTCCACAATTTGGGTTGAGCAAAAATTAGTATTCTTCCAAGTTTTGTATTTTAGGTTTGAGTGGGGCCAATCGGTGGCCCCAAATTAGTAGAAGGATCACCGGTGACTAATAGCTGAGGATGATCCAATCAGTCAGCAAAATCAGTGGTTGACGCCAATGGCCATTTGTGGTCTGTTGTGAGATTTCTGGCAGAAAGCTGATGTATCGCTTCAGATGCTCATTGCCTGATTATCCAATGTCAGTGCATCTGACAATTGTGATTTTGAGGTGGCTGAGGTTGTTACTGGTGCCTCATTTTATTATTGAGATAAGGCGAGAAAAGATGTTGGTGAGATGCCAAGATATTCCGAGTCAAAAGTGAGTGACCAAAGTAGTTTCTGGCGCATTATTATTAATTTGAAGGTTAAATCCAAATTTGACATTTATTTAGATTATTTATTTATATAGTTCACCGGCGACTTAAGGCTGAGGATGAACCAAAACTAATTCAAACATTGGGAAGGACAGAGCAAGAGTGTCAACTACAAGGAAGAAAAATGTAGATAAAGAAGAAGAAGAAGAAAGAAGAAGTGGTTGGCTGGAAGAACCAGTGGAAGAGCCAATAGGTCAGCGATGGGCGCAGTAGCCTTTCTTTTGTAAATAGTATAAATACCTGGCGCTTCCCTTTAAATAAATATCTCCCCTTGCTCATTATTATTATGATTTAAGTTTATATTTGCTTTGTTGTTTAGGGAATGAGTATAGGGGATCCCCAAAATGGCGCGGGTGACATGCCAAAGGGTTAGCTGGCACTGCTAGCCCCAAACCTAAGGTGAAATGACAAGGGCTGACCAGTCTTCATACTGGTTGGCCTGCCAACTAGCAGAGCCCAAAGTCAATTTTTGACATTGGTGCTCACTACAGGGGGACTCTGCTGTTTGGTGCTTAAGTAGCTAAAAGTTAGTTAGGAGGTGGCGGTGATGTGCCACTGTGGTTTGGTTCCAGCAATTGTTGGTGGCAGGGAGGGGCAAGCCCTGGACGCCCGCCTCACACGCTGAGTTTGAAATTAGGAGGATTACCATCTGGTTAAGTGGGGGGAAATGTCTTGATTTTAACCAGATGGAATCCTCCAATAATTTAGCATTATTTGGAATGATATGGCCAATCCCAGTGGAATGGTTTATTGACTCAATTTTGTGTTAATTGGTTCATTTTCTGGTTAGTTGCTCCCAATTTGGATTGAGCTGAAATTAGTATTCTTCCAAGTTTGGTATTTTAGTTCAAGTGAGGCCAATTGGTGGCCCCAAATTAGTAGAAGGATCACTGGCAACTAATAGCTGAGGATGATCTAATCAGTCAGCGAAATCATTGGTTGACGCCAATGGCCATTCATGGTCCATTGTGGGATTTCTAGTGGAAAGCCGATGTATCACTTCAGATGTTCGTTGCCTGATTATCCAAAGTCAGTGGATCTGACAATTATGAGTTTGAGGCAGCCGAGGTTGTTTCAGTGCCTCATTTATTATCAAGATAAGGTGAGAATAGATGTCAGCGAGATGCCAGGATATCAATTCAAAAGTGAGTGACAAAGTAGTTTCTGGCGCATTATTATTAATTTGAAGGTTGAATCCAAATTTGACATTTATTTAGATTATTTATTTATATGGTTCACTGGCGACTTAAGGCCAAGGATGAACCAAAACTAATTTGGACATTGGGAAGGATGGATCGAGAGGGTTGACGCCAAGGAAAGAATAATGTAGATAAAGAAGAAGAAGAATAGAAGTGGTTGGCTGGAAGAACCAGCAGAAGAGCTGATAGGTCAGCGATGGGCGCAGTAGCCCTTTTGTAAAATAGTATAAATACCTGGCGCTTCCTTTTCAATGGTGTGTGTGTGTGTGTGTGTGTGTGTGTGTGTGTGTGTGTGTGTGTGTAAATATCTCCCTTTGCTCATTCTTATTATGATTTAAGTTTATATTTTGTTTTGTTGTTTAGGGAATGAGTATAGGGGATCCCCAAAATGGCGCGGGTGACATGCCAAGGGGTTAGCTGGCACTTCTAGCCCCAAACCTAAGGTGAAATGGCAAGGGCTGACCAGTCTTCATACTGGTTAGCCTACCAACTAGTAGGAGCCCAAAGTCGATTTTCTGATACCCCATATTATCAGGATCTTTCACAGCCTTCCAGATTGACTTCCA
>JAKSZP010017956.1:0-23393 GCA_022478985.1 Massospora cicadina
GGATATGAAACGCCAGCAACAATAATTGGACCTGGCATATAGAGAAGCATGGGAATGGGAAGTAGCAAAGTGACATGAAGTGGATTTCAAAACCATTTATAAATCTGAACCCCAAATCTTATGCAATGGATGAGGGAACTGACCTTAGACCAACAGAAAAATGTCCAACCCAAGTAAAATGGATGGTCCATGAGGCAGAAAGATGGCAGAAGGCGAACTCAAAAAAGTTTCCCAAGCAAGGGCAGATGCAGGAAGCCAGCAAATTAAAATTGAATCCTGACAAGATGAAAGTGAATACTAAATCAAAGCAGAAGTCATTGGCAAATAAACCCAAGGCAACTGGTGAAAAATCAGCAGGAGTGACAAAATTGACAAAATTGGCCAGACAATCACTGACTAAAAAATTGAGTTCTGCCATTAAATCAAACAAAGGGGTGCAAATCTGACCAATGGTGTGATGGATCAGGGTCAGCCTGACCCGCACATTGACCTTGTGAATATCAATTCAAATTTGCATACAAATTTGGAGGTCAAATTTGAAAATTTGAACCAAATTGAAAAATCTTTTAGTTAAACCGATTGTAAGTAAGGATTTGAGGACCCACGAATGAGGACTGATCTGATGTATCAAATGACCAGCATCTTGAATCCTCCAAATGATTGTTATGTGGAATAAGAGCTTTCCCAAACCACACTTTGGGTATTTCTCAAGAGCTAAATTTAGAGTTTTTATTGCAATACTTTAAACTATCAGAAATGCTTTAAAATGAGGAAACGGTAACTGGAAGTACAGTTTTGTTTTCTCAAACAAAATTTATCAAAATAAAATTATATTGCCTGATTAAAAATTTATTTAAAAGTATATTTCAACCAAAAAGCAAAAGTGAGCTCAGCAAGTGAGCTAGACCAGGCGTTGGCCTCATTTGCGGTCCTAACTTGGGGTCAGGCTATGCTGCTTGCTTTCAGCATTGCCAGAACCTGTCAAGAGAGTGTCTGTAACTCTCTCGTTCCCAGCAAGGTGATGTGGGATGCAAACCCACATTGCTAGTGAACTAGCTGTTAGGAGAATGGAAAAGAAGGCACCTCAAATGGTGCCTGTGCAAAAGGTACCCCAGGCAAGGGTGTAAAGCGCAACATATAGTACCAGGTAAGTAAGAAACATCATAGCTTGAGCCAACCCCAGAGGGGAGTCCATAATCAAGTGTAACTTGGCGCCAGTAGACTTGGGTGCCTCAATCTGGAGGGGACCTGGGCGGCCCAAGGGAGCACCTGGGATTTGGGTAAATTGTGATAAGAGGTAGTGGCCCACATGGTTGGAGACCTCTCTGAAGAGGTCCACCACACAAGTTCACCCAAGGAACCATTGGAAAAAATGTAAAATAATGGGTAAATTTATTTAAGAAAGTCAACCAACGAGGAATGTTGGTTGCAAAAAACATATTTAAAGTGGGCCAGGGAAATTCAGGTTCTGCGGAAGTGTGCCCAAGCCTTGACGCTCCAATAAACAGATGCTTCCATCCGTTTTTGTAAAATACACTGAAAGTGCCTTCACTCAAGTAATCAATTGAAGCCATATTTTACCCAAACTTAAAATTTCATAACTTGAACAGGATTTGAACCCTTGCTCTCCAATTAACCGAATTGAACCATCTTTGTTTGTAACATAGATTGTTCATTTCAGTGCCTGGCTGAGATAAGAGGCTGGGCGTTTTTCATCCCATTAGTATCAACCTGGGCATGCTTGGCTTGCATCCAGCGTTAATCTAAGGTGTGTTTCAGGTCAGGAAGAGCCTGAAGTTTCACCTTCTGGGCCTCCTGTTGCCCAGTCTTATCTTTAGCATCAGTTCCCACTATTAAGTCATCCAACCATGACATTACCCTCTCCTCCTTCTTGGGCTCCACCTCCTCTCCAGGGGCATTTGCTAAGGAGAAGTTCTTATGTGCTGGTGGCTTCTTCATAGAAGCAACGGCTGGCTTAGGCTGAGATCCTGCAGCCTCAGGGAAACGATTATGGAATGATTCAATTGGGTCTTGGGCATGTACACAATCCCGTGCCAGCACCCAACTGTTCTCTGCTGCGTTAAACCCCTTCCAGTATACCAGGTACTCAAGGCATCGCTTAACCCGGTGGGAGGCTACTATTTCCTCCACTTCCCATTCTGGCGCCCCATCCACAAGATAAGCCTTGGGAGTCACAGGTGGAGGGCCCTCAAACAATGTCAATTTGCTTTTATGAAAGATGGAGAAGATCTGAAACGCGGAGGGAAGATCCAACTGGTATGAGGCATGACCCACCTTTCTAACTACACGGTAAGGACCAATCCTCTTTGGACCCAGCTTTTTGCATGGCTGCTTGATAGGGATGTTGCGAGCATCAAGCATCATGAGATCCCCTTCCTTGTATGCTGGACCCACTCAGCGCTTTCCATTGGCATTCTCCTCATAAACCAGCATAGCCGCCTCCAAACTTGTGGACACCCCCTGATGGATCTTCTTGAGAGTCTTAGCAAAGTCCAGCACCGATTCCACTTTGGAGCCACATCTGGGCTCCATGTTAAAAGCAGAGTTAAAGCCATGGTTAGCAAAAAAGGGTGAACAACCGATTGATGAATGCAAAGTGTTGTTGTAGCTAAACTGGGCCATGGGAAGGTGAGGAACCCAATCTGAATGGTCTGCGGTGGTGTAACAATGCAGAAATTGTTCCAAGCACTGGTTCACTCGCTCAGTATGCCCATCTGATTGGGGGTGATAGGCAGTTGAATGGCAGGGGCAAATCTGAAGAGTTTTACACAACTCTTCCCAAAAGATGGAGGTGAACTGGGATCCCCAGTCATTAATGATTCCTGAGGAACCCCATGAAGCGCAAATACATGGCCGATGAAAATCCTGGCCATTTCAGCAGCAGTTATGGTTATTCTGCAAGGAATAAAGTGGGCAAACTTTGTAAAGCGGTCCACCACCACCATTATTGCATCATACCCATCTGAAACTGGTAACTCCACAATGAAATCCACTGATAGGGAAGTCCAGGGCCCTTCAGCCTTTTGGACTGGTACCAGCAACCCTGCTAAAGGTTGCCGATTGGGTTTCATTTGATTGCAGATCAAGTACTCTTTACAGTACTGCCCTACCTGAACAGGCAAGCCCTTCCAATTGTAAGTGCGTCATATCAACTCCAAGGTCTTTGCTTTTCCAGGATGACCAACAGTGATTCCATCATGATGGTCCTGGATGATCTCCAGGCGTAGTGGTCCAGCAGGAATCCATAGGCGCCCCTGAAACCACACCATCTCATCCTTCATGTGATAACCACAGATAAGTCCTCCTGATTCAGGGCGCTCTTAGCAATAACAACAGCATATCTAGCTGATAACAGCTGAGAAAAAACTACCTTTCTAAACATACTATATTCTGTTGCATTTTCCAGAGGCATGAGTGCTGGCATATGTACCCTGGACTTAGGAAGTTGAGACAGAATCATACTCGGTGGAATCATCAACTGGGTGTTGTGAATTTCTACTTCCTTTGGATTGGGAGCCAAAGCAGGGTTGCGGCTTAAAGCATCCGCCAAACCATTTTTCTTGCCCTTGGTGAACTCATAGGAAAATGTAAACAGGGCAAGGGTCTCATGCCAACGGGTCTGATGTGGTGTTAGCACATGTGGAGCATGGTAGTACAACAGGGCTCAGTGGTCTGTGCATACCTGGAATGGTTGAGAGGAGCCATGTAAGTGGTGACGCCAATAAATCAGCGCCTCCACCACTGCTAATAACTTCTTGTCATATATGGCATAGTTTAACTCATGCAGAGACATTTTCCTAGAAAAATATCCCACTGGATACTCAGACCCATCTTCACCCACCTGTAACAGGGCAGCCGCAATGGCAAAGTTGGAAGCATCTGAGGACACAATGAACTCCTTTGCAGGGTCAACATGGAGAAGGATGGATGTGGATAACAAGGTGCACTTCACCACTTGGAAAGCATCCTCCAAAATAGGGAACCACTGAAGCGCCTTGGCACCGCTGGCCTTATATAAGGGTGCTGCCACCTCGGAGAGATTGGGTGTGAACTTCTTGAGAGATGTACACATCCCCAAAAAGCTCCTCAATTCCTTGACTGAGATGGGGGTAGGCCACTCACGAATAGCCTTCTCCTTGTCTGGTGTTATCATATGGCCCTGGTCAAAAATGACGTTGCCCAAAAAAAGTAACCTGGGACTTGAAAAATTCGCATTTACTAATCTTGAGGGTAAGGCAAGCGGCCCTCAATCTCTCCACTACTTGTTGAAGGTGTACTGCATGTGACTCCTGATTGGAGGAAAACACCAGGATGTCATCCATGTAGGCAACCGCGCATACCCCCAACAAGTCCCCCAACGCAGCATCAATGCAGCGTTGAAAGATGGCAGGGGCATTCTTAAGCCCAAAGGGCATAACCTGGAACTGGAAAATTCCTTTTCTGGTGCAAAATGCAGTTAACCACTCCTGGCCCTTCTTTATCTGGATTTGATTGAATGCATTGAGGCAGTCCAACTTGGAGAAAACTTTTGCCTTTTCCACATAGCGTGCAATCTGGGAATCTAAAGGAATGGGATGGAGGTTGGGTACAGTCACATTGTTTAAATTTCCATAATTAACACAAAGATGTAAAGTTCCATCAGCCTTCTCCACAAAGAGAAGTGGGGAGCAAACAGGGGAGGTATGCTGAAAGATGGCACCTTTGGCCAACTGCTCCTTCACCCATACATCTAAAACCTCTTCCTCCTGGACAGTCAATGGGTATATGGGGGAAGAATTACGCACCAGATCCACAGTGAGTTTAAATTCACAATCAAACTTAGAATGTTCTGGTAGCGTACTAGCTGAAGCTGCATCAAAAGAAGATGCCAACTCCTCCAAACAGGAAGGTAAGGAAATTCTCACAGTGGGCTTCAGCAAAGGGGAAATATATGGACTGGGAACATTGGGCCAATGGGGTAATTTGCCTTGGGCGTTATCCTTAGACAAAGGAACAATCAACTGGTGACCATTTGTCAAAGAAAAAGGTAAAGTGTTTTTAAAATTAGTTATGATGTCAAACTTCCGCCACCACTCAACACCCAAAATAATGGGGAACAAGAGGTTTCTGATAGCTTGAAACTGGTCAGAAAATAGATAAGAACCTACCTGGAAATCGACTGACTCCATGATGTTCAGTGTGAGGATACCTTGAGAAGCCCCACCTCTAACTATACCACCTGGTGAGTAACTCAACTCCAGGTAGTCAGCAAGATTCTGGTCAATAAAATTATTTGAGGCACCAGTATCCACCAAAATAGTTGTGCTGAACTTTCCATAAGAGGATGTAAGAGTGGCAGTCAACAAGAAGTATCCAGAATGGGATTTATTTAACGCAGAAAACGCCACCAATTTACCAGAAAATTCTTCCTCCGGCTTGAACAAGCCATCAGGGTATGTTTTGGAATCATGGAAGGGGGAGGGATAGTGGGCCACTCTTACTAATGAGGCCACATATCCCACCACACCCTCTGAAGGTGCCTATACATCTTTATATTTATGACGAAGTTCCTTTTCAACTTCCTGAGAACCCCTAATCATGGTAGGGGTCAAACGAGGGTTCTCAGGAGTAATCTGATATACCAAAATAGGGTCCTCATCCAGACCATATGAGCATATAAACGGCTTGTTCTGGGATAAATTTCTCTCATTATAAAACGCGTTCTCTGGCTCTAATGAACCCACACTCATTCCAAGGGTTCAGTGTGCATTGCTATCCAGGGCCATCACCCCCAAGCCCAGAACTGATGCCTTGGCTTGCACCTCAGAAACGTGTTGGGGAGAAAAAACAATAATGTAATCCTTTTTTTGTTAAATTTGGATTTGGACCCTCTGATGTTCCTGATTTCCGCCAAGATGAGGAGAAAATCAGTGGGAAGCATCTCACAATTCAAGGAAATATCACTAGTTGAGGACGCAATATTTATAGGGACTACCATGGGTGACATCATCATGGTGAAATCATCTGAAACCTTTACTTCATTCTTGAGGCTAGACCCCTATACAGTTCCAGATTTAGAAGGAGTAGAAGGATTAGAAGGATAAGATTCCCTCATTTTAGGAGGCGCGCACAACTTTTTGGCTTCCATATTTATATGATTTGATCTGATGACAGCCAAATTACCTGGCCCCTTCCAGGTTGGGGCAGTGAAACTACCCCAAAGGGTTTCAACAAGATGATCAAAATTGGAAGGAGGTGACTGCCAAATTGGGGAGTTTTGCATTAATATGTCCAAGGTTGAATGGAGAAATGACATTTTAACCTTGTCAGTTAATGGAAAAGCCTGGCTTTTTTGCAGAATTCACTTAAGTATGCTTTCAATGGCTGACCTGCTTGACGCAGAGAAAAGAACTCAAAGAAGGAATGGAGGGATACTTCATCAGGTCGATTCTGCTCCAAGACCTGTTCCAAGCCCTCCACTGTTTGCCACAAAAGTGGTTGGGTACGGAATACCACAAAAACCCAGTCACCTGCATTGGGAGACAATTAGGACAACAGATCCACTCCTCACAAAAGTGGATGTGAACTAGACAGATTATTTTTACTTAACGAGGGTTTTTGCTCAAGGGATGCCAAGGCTTGTTGAATTTCTGAGTAAATCTTGGAAGAAAGGCGGGGAATCACAACATTAGGATTGCAAAAAGTCTGAAACCACCAGGTACAAGCAGGAAGGGTGGGCATTTCCCAATTGGTAGTTGCAAGAATAACGCTGAGATGCACCAATACAAAACCAAATGGAAAACTGTGGTGAGCACCATTGCGGCAGTGACAAATGGCCAGTGCACCCAATTTACTAATAACAAAAGTCCCACATGGATAATTCTCATGCACATATAATAAAAGAGTTGGTTGACTAATGTCAAGAGAGTGTCTGTAACTCTCTCATTACCAGCAAGGTGATGTGGGATGTAAACCCACATTGCTAAGGAACTAGCCATTAGGAGAATGGGAAAGAAGGCACCTCAAATGGTGCCTGTGCAAAAGGTACCCCAGGCAAGGGTGTAAAGTGCAACATATAGTACCAGGTAAGTAAGAAACATCACAGCTTGAGTGGACCCCAGAGGGGAGTCCATAATCAATTGTAACTTGGTGCCAGTAGACTTGGGTGCCTCGATCTGGAGAGGACCTGGGCAGCCCAAGTGAGCACCTGGGATTTAGGTAAATTGTGTTAAGAGCTAGTGGCCCACATAGTTGGAGACCTCCCCCAAAGAGGTCCACCACCAAGTTCACCCAAGGAACCATTGGAAAAAACGTAAAATAATGGGTAAATTTATTTAAGAAAGTCAACCAATGAGGAATGTTGGTCACAAAAAATATATCTAAATTGGGCTGGGGAAATTCAGGTTTTGCAGAAGTGCACCCAAGCCTTGACGCTCCAATAAACAGACGCTTCCATCCCTTTTCATAAAATACACCAAAAGTGCCTTCACTTGAGTAATTGATTGAAGCTGTATTTTACCCAAACTTAAAATTTCATAACTTGAACAGAAGTTGAACCCTTGCTCTCCAATTAACTGAATTGAACCATCTTTGTTTGTAACATAAATTGTTCATTTCAGTGCCTGGGCTGAGATAAGAGGCTGGGCATTTTGTGCCCCATTATTCTAACCAGGGCATGCTTGGCTTGCACCCAGCGTTGATCTAAGGTGTGTTTCAGGTTAGGAAGAGCCTGAAGTTTCACCTTCTGGGCCTCCTGTCACCCAGCCTTATCTTTAGCATCAGTTCCCACTATTAAGTCATCCAACCATGACAGTCATCCAGGTGGAGATTGACCTTGATGAACCTCCGAGGACCCATGAGTGACAATTGGCACCAGCCACGTTGAGGAACGGGGATTGGCGCTGAATGGTAGATGCAGGACTGGATCAGCTAATAGCGCATCTGGACAACCACCTGGAGCTAGACCCGCTAGAAAGATGGACCTGGATCAAAACAAAGATGAAACACAATAGTTTGAAGTTTGAAAAAGTGACCTCCTACAAGCAAATAGCTGCCATGAAACAACTGAAGTCTAAATTAGAAAGCTTGAGGCTCACCCGCTGGGACAGCAAAGACTGGTGGAGTAAGTACCAAACAACGCACAAAAATTATTGGGCTATAATGATGAAACAAGACTCAGAGAGATGGACCAATGCAACTTAATAATATCAAAGCTTAGCAGGGATGATGATCAAAGAGGGCCTTAAATACCTCAAGGAAATCTGAACTAAGGCTAGGATACGGGAAGTGGAGACAGTGGATGGGGAAGTATCAACAGACCCTGAAACAATCAAGCATGAAGTCAAGCTTTTTTATGGTGATCTCTTCTGACAGCGAGAAATGAGAAAATTGGTGACAAAAACCCTTATTGACCTGGCCAAGATGGCACTGGGTGGCTGTACGCTGGAAGATGTCACCAGCTATCTGCTGAAATCTTTATCAATGAAGTTAAGAGAGCGCTAAAGAAGTCGCCAATAATAAAAGCACCAGGCCACAACAATATGTGTGCAGAAATATATAGCATATTCCAAGACCGCATCACACCGGAACTCAAAGCCCTCTTTAATCACTGTTTGACCCACAGCAAACAAGATCTGGTAGGACATAAGACCCAAAATGTACTTCTGTACAAAATATGCCTCAAATGCCAACTTTGGAACTGGTACCTGATTGCGCTATCAAAAGCTGATTATAAACTTCTCATGCATATACTATCTAATCAGCTGATGGCAACAGCACCATGCATGTTCCATAGGGCCCAACATGGTTTCATTAAAGGCTGTAGTATATGGGACAGCATAGGTTCAGTCCAGAGCATACTACAGGATACAAGGGGCATCAAACAAGGATACCTTATGTTCCTCAACATGGAAAAGGCATATGACCGAGTGGCATGGTCATTCCTACATGAGGCACTGAAGGTGGTCAATATCCCTGACACGTTTTGGGCATGGATAATGACGCTATACTCAGGTCTGGTAATGAAGATTATGGTCGCGGATGGTGCAACCAACGAAATCTCTGTCAGGCAAGGTCTCCACCAAGGAGACCCCATGTCAACAATACTCTTCAACTTTGCAGCTAACATTCTACTAGCAGCAGTGGACATGAAGCTTTGGGGTTTAGTCCACCCTAACCAAATGCCACTGAAGATGCTAGCATTTGCAGATGATACAGTTGTAGGAAAAGCTCCTCAAATGACCTCCAGGGTGCCAAGGATCTATTAAACCTTTACCAGCTTGCATTTAATGCAAAAATAAATTTGGCAAAACCTCAGTGATGAGGGTCAGCAACCCAAACTTCAGCCCACCAACTGATACAACGCCAATTATGAGCTCCCAGACAGTCTGATACCTCGGGATACTCTTCAATGACAAGGGACCATCTGTATTAAAGACCAAACAAGAAGTATTAACAAGCTTATCATTCCAAATGTCATGCTGGAAAAGCACCAGACTATGCCTCAAGGAGAAAGTGCAGGCAATAAATATCTTCATCTTCTCAAAGCTATGGTATGTTGCTCATGTGCTGCCAATGAGCCTGAACCTAGAGAAGAAAATTAGATCAATGCTCCAAACTTTCCTGTGGTTCAAGGCAAAGGCAGCACCAATTCCACTGGAAGCCCTGTTAAAACCAAAGAACAAAGGAGGCATGGGCCTACTAGACTTCAAATCTCATGCCTGGCACATAAGGGGGAAGTCATTTCACAGATGCACATGCGCTGCCCAACTCTAGCATGGGGTGTGAACTGGGCAAGGGCTCAAGGCCTCCAAGAGCCAGTCTCCCCTCAATTTTTATGCAAATGGATGGTGAACCACCCAAAGATAACCTCACAAAAAGGAGCCCTACACTACTGGTGACTCTACAATTGGGCCATGTGCCAGGGTAGGTGATCATTCAAAAAATTGGACTGAGAGGCTGACCAAATTAAAAGGGATATCAAAATATGTAATTCTGCAATGATTACTGCAACAAGCTGGGAGGAACATAACCAAATCGCTGATGAATATGCAACCAAGTTGATCAGAATTATGTACAAATTGATGCTGATAGAATATGGGGATCCACTCCCAAAACTGGGGTGCAATCTGCCCACCCACCCACAAATCCTTAATGACTGGACTACTGAAGGCTATGACACCAACTACCTGACAAAGGAGTTGATTTTGGGCCTAAACACCCACTTGGTTACAGCCAAATAGCAGTCAGTAACATGGCAGATCTCTAATTGGGCATTCAAATCAGGCAAGCACAGCGGGCCAGATTACCAGCACAAAGAATACCCCATATGCACCAAACTGGAAGCAGACATAGCACATCACTATTATGAATACACTGTGTTCAAAAAATACTGGTCCATGATGTGATACATCCTATCAGGCAATCATTCACCTCTGGGTATATATCTATTTAGGACCTGTTCTTTACAAAAACCCTGAGAATGGCTCTGATCCAACTACAAGCCTTCATTTACCATTATTGTGTATGGGTAATTCACTGTGCGCTCATTGCCAAGGTTATGAGCAATGAGTACCCTTATCACAGAGGTTTGGTATTGAAGACCATTCAGATTATCTCCAATCAGCCCCGCCGGATCTCAAAATTCTTGTGCATAATCCCTGGGTGTTATAAGGCCACACGTTTAGCTTTCCCTGCCAGATCACTCATTGCATGCGATAAAGCTACTAATCATCTGAGAATAGTATGGCCTGTAAGCCTGCCACTGCTAGAACCATGGCTAGCAATGGCAATTGCCAATCAGCAATGGTTGGAGGTGCTAGAACTCTAGCAGCCCAAATCCCCAGTCTTTTTTACCCTTGGCCAAATTGCCTGTATTCCGCCCTCCCCTCTTACTTTCCCTTAAATTTATTTAATAAAGTATGGAGCTTTTTTAAAAAAATCTAGCATAATTGGCTCAGCTTTTGGCTCTAAACTTAAACTCTACAAAAGGTCAGTTGTTCGAATCCTGGTGTAATCACTTTTTATACCATTTTCTTAAACTCACTGTCAATTCTGTCTGTCTGTAATTAAATCTTACAAGCTCTATTTCAGACACTTATTATCAATAAAAAATTCTTAAATTTGGCACACTTATGTATCTTCAATGACAATACAATAATCCATCAAAAATTTTAATTTTTATGTTCAAAAAAAGTTTTATATGTATCAAGTAAAAATCCTATATATTATCGATGGTAGTCAGTATATAGTTACGGCTGAGCAGTTAGATATTTAGTTGATTTAATATTTTAAATGGTTTTATTAAGTGGTTAGTGGTCATTTTTTATACAATTTTCTTAAACTCACTGTCAATTCTGCCTGTCTGTAATCAAATCTTACAAGCTCTATTTCAGACACTTATCTACTTAATAAAAAAATTTCATTCACTGACTGACATCTGAAACCTTCGAGTCTGATGGGTTCAATCTATTTGGGTGAGTGGGTGAGAATTGGCAAAAATTATCTAATAATTCACCAAATTGCTCACCTGAAACTCAACAAAAATCAGTATTAGAGTTTAAGTAGATTAAGTAGTTAGGATAATCAACTAACCAGCCACGAGAGCAACAGTGGAGCTTAGTCCAAGTGGCTCGATAGTAGTGCTGGCACAGTCTATAGGCTACAATGTGAGCTTATCATCTGATAAACTTTAAATACTGTAGTGAAGCACGGGTATCTGGATGTTAGGTTTATATATTTTAAAAACCTGCCTAATTTGGTTCACTTAATTAATAAAATACTTTGGGCAAGTTAAGTAGAAGTTTATTTAGTAGTTTGGAAGATATGTCACATACTCATTTATTTAAGGCAAGGGGACCAGGGGACCCTTCTTGCCGACACAAAAATAAAAAGCAGGATAAAAAAGGAGCAAAATATGTTAACCCCGATTTAGCCTCTAATGTCACATACTCAATGATTTTAAGTATAAAGATATGTTTCGGGTAGCAGTTTGGTGTTATTTGATTGATTCGATAGGTTTATTTTGTTTGGCCGATCGGTTAATGGCTTTTGGTCGAATTGATAGGACATAGTTTAGCTTTGAGGGGTGATTAGTTATTGGTTGATTTGATAAGTTCAGTTAGGTTTACCTGAGTGATTGGTGGTTGGTGGTTTTTGGTTGATTTGATTGAGCAATTAGATTTGGCTGAGTGGTTTTATTTATTTGTATTATAAAATCTAAATAAATAAATTGAATATCTGAAATTTTATAGACACCGTAGCGAAGCACGGGTAAATCGGCTAGTCTATATATATAAAAGCAAATGTGCGTGTTTGTGTGTGCGCGATGCCCAGCCAAAACTAGAGCATGCAGAGCTCTGAAAATTTGGCTATATGTGGACGGGATGGGGTCCGTGTGCACCTCGAAGCCCGATTTTTAATTTTCATAGTAAAATAAAAAGTTTTGTATGTAACAAGTTAAAATTTTATATGTTTTTAATGGAAGTCGGTATATTGTTACGGCTGAGAAGTTTGATATTTGGTTGATTCGATAGTTTAAATAGTTTTGTCGAGCGGTTGGTGGTTTTGGGTTGATTAAGCTTAACGGTTTTAATAAAGAAGTTAGTGACTAGTTGATTCGATAATTTTATTGGTTTCGGTAAGTGGTTGGTGATTTTGGTTGTTTCGATACATTTAGCTTTGGTTACGAAGCGATTGGTGATTGGTTGATTTTTAATCTAATTATTTTAGCTAAGTGGTTTAGTAAAAAGTATTTTAATTCGAGGGCCGACCTGGGAGGATACTGCACCGATTAAGGGAAATCGAATGTATGGGAAAGGAGGATAAAATCCGGAAACCCTCCACGCGCGGCATATGATAGGCCAGGAACTCCATGGACCGCCTTTGTTATTCGCTATCTCGGTTCGGGGCATTGGTGCGCTAATTGGTTTAGTTAATTCGATAGGTTTAATTGGGTATGGCTGAATGGTTGGTAATTTTATATTGATTCAATATAATTTGATTTTTTAATATTATCGATAAGCATCTACAAATATTAAAAAGAATTGATTAGGATCATCAGGTAAACTTAAAGCCCAAAAACAAATCTGTGCTAAACTGGGTATTAAGAATTAGCCAAACTTTTCTTTACAAAACTATCATTCTGTTTTATTTATTTATACCGGATGCATTATCTCGAGCAAATAACCAAAAAATCACCAAACTTGGCACAAGTATTCTATAAAGTTTGGGAACGGAATGCTAATATGTAATTATTTAAAATAATCATATAAATTTAAATATCAGTTCTATTTAAGATCTAGAACATATATTTCTAATATAATTATATAGCAATTTGGCTGGGTATTTTCATATTCATTTAATTCGATTTTTTCATAGGTTTTTGATAAGGGGTTGGTAGTTTGTGGCTGTTGTAAGTTCCGTAATTGGTTTTTGCTGAGTAGTGGTTTATTTTTTGGTTGATTCGATAGGCTCAATAGTTTCAGGTAAGTGATTAATGGTTTATTTAATTTGACAGGCTTTATTGATTTTAGCTAAGTGGTTGGAGGTTTGAATTTTTAATAGGTTTAATGGTTTCTGAACTTATTGATAGCTATCTACCAATATAAAAACTAGAATAATTTAGAATTTGATATATTTATTTTCCTTGGCCGAGTGGTTTGATGGTTTTTGGTCAAATCGACAGGATACAATTTAGCTTTGGGGGTGATTAGTAATTGGTTGATTTGAGACCATCTAGTACTAAAAAAAAGTAATTGGTTGATTTGATAAGTTCAGTTGGTTTTAGCTGAGTGGTTGGTCTTTTTGGTTGCTTCGATTGAGCAATTAGATTTGGCCGAGTACTTATTGCTTAAATATATATAAAATCTAAATTAATCAATTCGAATCACCTGAAATTCTATAGAAACCGTAGCGAAGCACGGGTAACTCCGCTAGTACTTTATAATTTACAAACTTTGTTGAGTATTTCTATTGTTTAACTTGAAAGTTAAAGCAAATAAGCTTTGTATAATGCTAATTAATCAGCCATTTGATATATTCAAGTAATAGTAATCTTCAAGCTAGAGTTTATTGTAAAACCTGTTTATTGAAAGAAACTAAAAACTATTCAGATGGGCTGACCTTAAGACAGATTTACCACCCCGAGTTATGTTCAATAAAAAAATTATAGCTGAGTTTTATTAAATGTGAATTTAATAAAAGAATAATAATTGGAGACATTGCCATCTGAATAAAAACTATATTTCCATTTTTGCACTAAATAACAACGAGATGGCAGTTGCAAGGATTTTTGTCTCGTGAACTTTAAGCGGGATGACCTTCTTAAGAACTTTTGGATTCATTCTGCAAAGTGGGGCCCTCTTCTCCCATACGGTGACAAGCTTATTGTAATCATGCAAAGTATTTTGGAACCGCTTCTTTGGCATATCATAATGGTTTTTTAATTTTGAATAAAACGTTTTGTCCTCAACGGCTTGAACACAAACGGCAAGAACATATCCATCGATCAAGATTCTTTGAGTCCTATGATAGTTAGGATCACTAAGAGCCTGATTATATCTTCCTAAAGCCTCAATCGCTAGAGCTTTAGGGTCCTTGTTTAGATCGTAATCAAATGAGGAGTTTTTGGCAGGAGTTTTCATGGTGATGAAAATTTCTGAAGCGAGTAAACAAATGTGATCTCCGTTGTTTGAAAAGAATTGCTGCCCTTTAGTTGACCAAAATTTTTTAACTAATTTATCTAGAAGCATTAAATCAGGTGAAGGTTCGCCACATTGGATATCATGTATAATGCTTTGTGGGAAAATTTTGTGGCATCCATGCGGGTTCTGGGTTTGAATTGAGGTAGCAAATTCAGTTTCAGATTCTTCATTGGTAGAAATGGTGCTATTCTTGGGCTTAACACTTCTGTTTGAGGCAGATACCTCAAAAGTTGATGCAAAGTATGAACAAAGCTTTTTCTGGATTTTAGAGGGAGGACTTGTTGGATCTGTAAAAGATGATGTATGCCTAGTTTCCTCCGATTTGACTAAGGCATGATTTGAACTACAATCTTCAGCTGAAGGAACCAAAGCTTGAGAATTAAGAGTTCCTAAGAGTGGGTTTTGTTTCTGAGTAAGAATATTCTGATAAGGAAAGTTAGTAAAGAAGGATGAAACTAAAAGCAGAGCAAAATGATCTAACTTTTGATTAGCTGAATCCTCAATAATAGGCACTGGTCGCGCCCAGCCAAACCCAATTTGCAACAAGGTTCCAAACAAAACAAGGTATGAGATGGGTTCTTCAGCTTTATATTTTTCAAGCAAAATCATTTCGCCCCACTTCAACTCTCCTGAGAGTAATTTCCTTGAAAGTTGGATGTCTTCTTCACAATATGGGCGAATCTCCCAGAAAAGTTTGGGAGCATCACTTGAACTCGTCTATCAAAAAATAAGGTTTAAGTATCAATAAACAGATCATCTTAAACGTTTATGTCCCAGATAATAAAAATACAAAGCTATTTTTAGAAGCTAAATTAAAATATGCCAATGGCTTGATTGAAACAATGCAATGAAGAAATGCAATTAATGTATTATTATGCTATCAAAAGGTTCCTCTTGTAATAAAAAATGAAAATAAAAATTACGTCAATCTTGCATTTAAAACAAACGTGAAAACGTGAAAATTTACGGGAATATGCAGCATATAGAATAGATTTTTATGGTGACCGCATCATTAAAAATCTTAGGACACTACTTTCTAATTTTAGTATAGCTTAATCGCAGCATCATCTACACTTGCTAAATCATGAGTGGGATGATTAGCACGAAATTACAAAATATAAAATTATACAAAGGTAACCCTTAATTTGGTCTCCGGATACTAAATTGGTTAAAATTCCAGAGTGATTAAGATATAAAAATAATTTAAGTTTAAGTTTAAATAAAAAGGTTTCATCTCAGGTAAAACCCTAGGTTTTATGTAATGTATGATAAGCCGACAAAGTGAATTTCACACAAGGGGTATTAACGTCAAAACAAGTTAAGTATATTCCGATGCCGAAACTAAAATAAATCTAACCCTACAAGTAATTAAAACTTGCATTTAAGATATAACTACCAGTATAACTATAGCACTCCATTTAAATACACTTTAGGATATAAGAGTATGAAAACATTTCTCCAAAGAATATGTTTTAAGCTTTTCACAATTTAAACTTTAATTTATAAGCTTCCCGCCCAGACTATGAAAGTCAAATGTGATGGAAATAAATTCACTGTAATTATATTCAGTTAACTACTCTTATCGCCCGCTTCACATGATATTTGTAAAATGTAATGCTTAATCTATTTACATTAAGAAGGATAAGATTTCATACAAGCTTCCTGTTTTTTGCTTTATAATGTAAAAACTTATTGCGCAAAATGAGAGTAAGGAATATTATGCCAAAAAACCGGGTAAGAAAGAAAATATAAAAAACACCCATCAGTATAAAAGGTTGAAAATCACTTAGTAACCACAAATAGGAGACTATATTGACCAATTCGAACCCCTGAAGGAAATAACCACAGTTAATATACGAGACAACAAGCATATAACAGCTCACCAAAAGGCTACAAAGAAAAACACAAAAGTCGATATAAATATTGGCTTAATCGTCACGCCTTGTTAATTTTTATTTGTAAGCTAGTTGTGAAAATAAGCTTTACGGCAAAGAGAGTATTGAAAGCTGTAAATTTATTAAATGGGAAAAAAATCTTAAGAAAATATTATAAATAACAATAAAGTGGATTAACATTTAAAAACTTATTCATAATTAACCAGAAAAGTTTTGTATCCCACATGCGCTACCAAGACGTTTTTAAAGAATAATTATAAATTAGCCTTTAATAATAAAAGTTGCTTGAAACCAATATTGCAAAGAAATACACCCTAAACGTGGTAGCTAGTATTATAAAACATACTACTTATTTTTTGTTGCTTACCATACTATAAATGTTGTCAATCTTTATTCAAGGTAAGGGTTATGATAACAAATTTATTGCTGAACTGAAGACTGCCGTTACTTGGCTTTAATATCTAGAAGCGAAGCTCAAAATTATTAAGGCGCGTCCCTGGCCAGCTTACCTCGAATAAACGAAAATTATTATAGCGAAACAAAATAACCAAATTTATCTTAACACTTTCACGTCCAGTGACACCAACATGTCACGTGCAAACCAAACGTTAGTTGCAGGTGACATGTTGGTGTCACTGGACATGAAAGTGTTAAAATTGAATTTTATATCAAGCATTTTGATTAGCTATGAATTATCTTGATATAAAAAAATTAGAAAAAAGAACTCCTTCAAAAAAGGCACTAAAAATATAAAATAATCGAGAAATTATAAATGCTCAATAAAACCCTTTTTGAATTCAGCCCCATATTTTAAACTGACTTATAATAGACATTTATAATATATATACTTAGCACTGTATATTCTAAGTTGCTTATAGTTTACACTTGGACCTAATCCAATATAAGCTCTACTTTGTATTTGTGAGAAAGATTCTATAAGTCAGGTTAAAATACAGTGTCAACTTCAAAAAAGGGGTTTATTAAGTTTATAATTTCTCAATTATTTCATACTTTTTAGTACCTTTTTTTTAGTACTAGATGGTCCCAACCCAAGGGGGGGGGATTCATCGATGTACTTTTTAGTACCTTTTTTGAAGGATGTGCTTTTTTCCTAATTTTTTTATAAGTTCTTTTTTCCTGAAAAAATGAAGAAAGTTTTTTTCCAATAAATTTTTTGAAGGCAGTTCTTTTTTTCTATAAAAAAATTTTTAGTGACTTTTAAAATTAGTTTTTTCCCAATTTTACTTAAAAATCACTATCAATATTTTTTAAAAACTCAATTTCTAGAAAAAAAAAAATCACTGTATTTATCATAGATATTATCTCATAAACAAAAATACCAAAAATAGATAAACTTGGTAAAAATATTTATTAATATTAGAAACCATCTTAGGTTGGTTTTTATTTTCATAAATTAAATAAAAAGTAATTAAAAGTTAAATATAAAATGTATCAATGCTATTTAAAGTATAATGGTAATCTTTATATCATTCTGGGTGAGTGGTTTATTGTTATTTGATCAATTTATAGGCTCAATAATTTAAATAAGCAGATAGTAATTCAATCAATTCATTAGCCTCATTGGTTTTGGTGAGCAATTGGTGGCTATTTGGTTAATTTAATAGGCTCATTAGTTTCTGTATACAGTTGGTGATTGGTTGATGCATTGGTTCAATTAGTTTTGGTTGACTGGCTGGTGGGTTTTTAGCTGCTTCAACAGATTTAATGGTTATACTATGCAGTTTGGTGTTTACTTACTTATAACAGTAAGTTTAATTACTGTAAACCTATCAAAGCCCTTATACCAAAAATGATATCAGATTTTAAAAAAGGTTATTAAAGGCTATCAATCCACCAATGCTGGAATTAAGTTTATCTGGTGATCTACTAGGCTCACAATTGACCACCATCACTTCTGATACATTTTAATAAAATTAATTTTAAGGCTATCACTCTGTCAATGCCAATATTAAGTATATCCAGCAATGAACTAATCCCACAATTTGAGACCATGCTTCTGGTCCATTTTAATATGCATAATGAATTACTGGTCAGATACTGGACCAATCCTTACAATGCAGCAGTCAGATACTAGAACAAACCTTACAAAACATCCAAACCCCTATCAGGATGCAGACATTTGCAAGTGACATAGTGGTGAAGATCAGTTCAGAAAGTGATCTTCAAGGTGTTGATGATCTCCTTTCCCTTTACCAACAGGCATGCAATGCTAAAATTAATATTGATAAGATGGTAGTCATAAAAATAGGGCAACCTCTATTCCTTTGCCATTGGCCCTAAATCTTGTGGCACTCACACAAACATTTAAATATCTGGTTATACTCTAATGGAATCTGGTTTGGCAGTTGAGGCTGTTAGGATTTGAGATAACAAAAAAAGTAAAATTCCTCACCTTTAAATTTGGCTGTGACAAATTGACTCTCAAACCTACCTGAATGATAACAACTTCAGGATTCTCATCCCCAATTTCTGAGTCATGTGGGGTGGAGTTTCCACCTATTTGGTCAGATGGGTGGTGAAATACATTGAGGATGCCCATCAAGCAGTTAATCTGGAAGACCAGGAAAGATCCTGAATGGATGGGGCCATGACAATCCTTGAGGCACATGTTCCCATTCACCCTATAAATATTGGCACCTTTTAACCTAATAAAATATTCAGTATTTTAACTATTTTTCTGTTTCATTATCAACCCTTTTACAAATTTTCAGCTTTGAGCCACCTTTGGACCTCAGCGACAGTCTAGAAAACTGTAATGCTGACAAACGTGGTGCTCACTACATGGGGCTCCAAGATGTCCTAAGTGAAAATGTCTGGCACATACAATGGAAAATACTAGCAGCCCTTAAGATTAATCTGCTGGTTGGTCAAGAAGTGTTGCTCAATGGGTTAGTACCTCATGATATGAAGTACCACCCTTGCAACCTGAAAGGTTAAAATTCTGGGCCACGTTCCAGTTCTCCCTGCCCTCTATCAATGGAAGTCAGTACCAACTCCAGTATGAGAACCTTAATGATGTTGTCCAACAGTTAATAAAGGCATTTACTCCATGGGTGCTCGCTCCAGCTATTCCCATGCCTCTTCTGTTCCCTCTACCATGCAGGACCTCTATGACTCAGCCAGCTGCCAGCAGAAGAACTTGCACTGGGTCTTAAATGCTACCTTTGCAGCTTCGCTCACCCAGCTATTCATCACCTACTCCAACTAGTTGGGTTGCACCATCAATAGGTCTCCTAGCAACTGGGGCTCACCCAGGCCTTGTATTCTCACATTGTCAATTTTTATAACGCAGCCTCCTCTGTTGTTCATGACAACCATGAGGCCATTATTGATAACTGATAGTTGATCAATGAGGTCCGAGACCAAATTGTGATGTTAGACAGCGGGATCTCATGCTATCTTGAGGACCAGCTGCGTCAGAACATCTAACTATTTGAGGCAACATGGAATCAGCACCTTCTCCAAGTTGAAGATCTGGTACAAGCCCTAAAACAACACTATTGGTAGCTGGCCTCTCATGACTACCCCTCCAGGAGTGAAGGTCCTGAGGGGCATGAAAGACCTGAAGGACCAGAGGATCCCCATGGGCCTCAATGGCCCTAAGGTCCCTCATCTCCCACCCTTGATGGCCTGGAAGACCCATGGTGGAAGGATGTTGTAACAGCTTTAGCTGCCCTACAAAATCAAATTTGGAATGTAGATCAGGAATGCAAACTCTGAGTGGATGGAGTCCCCCTTAACCCTAGAGCCTCCATCAAGGCACTGTCAGACAAAATGGACATCCTCAGCGCTTTCACCAGACTTACCAATACTTGAATCTCTCAGCTTGAACAAACTTTTCAAGGGTTTGAAAACCGTTTAACTACTCTCAAGAGCTAGCTTCACCTTCAGGGCGCCAACATTTAAGACCTAAAGGAGAAACTCACAAATAAGGTTTCCATTTCCTCCTCCAACCAAAGTTGGGATGACATTCAAGAGGACATTGAGGGTCTATGGTGACATCTAGACCAGCATGCCCTGCAACTATGTGGAAACTGAGATCTTGGAGCCAGCAGCCACCCCTGGTGTTAACACCCTTTCCACTCCTCTTATAACTAACTTTAAGCCTAGTATTAAAAAAGGTTCACCCCCAGTCTAGAGAGCATTGCCTCCTTCCTGTACGCATATGAGAGCTCCATGGAGGAGGTCACCAACTGGCAGAACGTAAAGCATATCCACTCCTGCCTAGATAGCACTGCCCAGGAGATCATACCCTCCATTTGAAGGAGTGCAACATCTGGAAACAGGTCTGTACAGCCCTAATTCAAGAGTTTGGCAGCAATCAAACCCTGGCCAACCAAAAACAGACATTCATGGGTATCCAACTTAGTAAAGGAGAAAGCCCCATGAAGTTTGCCAGCTGCTTTTACGCCCAAGCATAACCCTTAGTCACTACAAATTATATCACCCTGGATGATTCTATTACCGATGTCATTTCTGCATTGGGATCCTACCCTGAGGTTCAAATGCATATGATTGGGCAGAAGAATGGGTTTACCTGTATTTGGGAGATCAAGGAAGCACTTAACGAGATCCCATCCTCGACTCTACACCATAAAGCTACATTTACAAGCCCCTCTAACTGTTCTAGAGACCACGTGGACAAAAACCAGAAAATCCTCGACCTTGAGAACTTACTGTAACAATTTCAGATACAGTGCCAAGACCTGCTATAAATGACTTACAGATGAGGCAGGAAAAGGGCCATTAGCATGAAGGATGAGGCACTCCATGATGACATCCCTACTCAGCCTCAAGAATCTTCCACAACCTTGAACAAACCAGGAGCTATCATACCAGGAGAAGAAGTTTCAGTATCCAATGATAATAAAGAAATTGATACTACTTACTCTTCTCCAATTGCTCTCTCATGTTCCTCACACTTCTGAACCAGTTTGGAAGTCTGGTTATCTGGGTCACAGTTTGAGTTAATAGACTTCCAGTTCTTGCCATAGTAAACAGTGGCTCCCTCATGAACATCATATCATCTAAGCTAATGAAACGCATCAAGATCTCTCTGGATTTGCCACACTTTATGGAGTATGGCATGTCTGGCCATCAATGTACCCAATCCATAGGGGCTTATTCCTCTCTACCATTGCAGTTTGGAAAGCTTGCTTTAAAAACCTGTTGGGATTTTTGCTTATATTCACAGCCTGCTAGATTATCCGGTATTGCTAGGGGAAAAATTCCCTAAAGTGAAGTGAATTGGAAATTGGTTGACCCAAATTTTAAAGGAACTATGTTTGGGGGATTTTAGGATATTTATTTGGTCATATCCATCAGGGATTGATCTGGATGAATATCTAATATCTCATTGGGAGGAGTGGTTGATGAAATAAGGGCATCTGATAGTAATTAACTATCAGGTGTACCAATTGGGATCAGTCAGGTTTCATCACCGACTGATTGGGAATATTTAATGAGTTGAGAGGTGAGTGATGCCACCTGCAACTAGAAAATCGGTTGGTTGCTAGCCAATTATGGATGTTTTGCTTGGATCAAAAGGAAAACATTAATGATATGTTTCCAACTCTTTCATTTGAGGTCTTGAGGATGTCTAACATTGGAATCCTAGTCAGGATGGGGAAGACCATAGCTGCCAAGATGAGGAAGGGTGATTCAACAGCAACGGCTGCCGTTTCATTGAAAGAGGTGTCAACTGAGGGTTAGACAGCCGAATCCCCTATAAATTCCCTAGAATTCACTATAATAAAAAACACACTCAAACTCAAACACTCGAAAGCAGTAGTACAGTAGTAAAGTAGTATAGTAGTAGAACACTCAAGTATTACACTGGAAAATACATACTGATTGACACAAGTCTACAGTCAGTAAAGAACTAATAAAGAACCTTATTAGTTTGACTGTAGATTTGGTAATAGTTAGACTATCAGCATCTAGCGTGAAAATTACATCTCAAGATTATTATTGCAGAAGGCAATAATTGGTAGACTCTTGGAGAAAAGTAGAGATCTGAGTGGGGATCTAGAGATGAAGGGAACTATGGCTAAGGGATTGCTGATGACTGTGTGTTGGGCCAAAGGGAATATCATCAGAGGATCTTAACAAAGATTGAGTGGACAGGATTTAGGGAACAAATCCTTAAGAGTGCAATATTCAGTATTATCAGAAATACTGGCCAAAGTGTTGGGCCTGAATATAATTCTAACTTGACTACAGATAATAGTCATCATATTATTATCAGATTATATATATTCTTACAACGTGTGGTGCATGAGGAAACTGAACCTGTGCAGTAATAAGTTTATAGAGGTTATTGGCCAAAAAATAATCAGGAAACCTGTAAAATTTTTACAAGTTGGTACTCACTACAGGGGTAGTTGAGTAGAATAATTAATCCAGAGTGTCGCACAAAGAGGAAATGCATAGGTTGTGGACTGAGATTGCCACAGTGAACCAGAATTCTTTAAACTCTGCGGACCACTGGGAGTTTGCGGCCTTGGAGGAACGAGTAACCAAGGTGGAAGAAGGAGTTGACAACGTAGCCAACTTCAGGAATGAGTTACTTGGCAAAGTAAACTTGTTAAAGAAGAAAGAAGGGGACCTCATCCAAGAGATCCTATTTCTGAAAACGGAATGTGAAGCAGAACGCGTTTATTTGAGAAAATTTGGTGCGGATATTGAGAAGTTATTAAATAAAGTAGAGAAATTGAAAGCACACAGAAGTGCAAGAAAGTCAGACATGGCCAACGATGTTGAAGAAGGAAGTCTT
>JAKSZP010017957.1:0-23324 GCA_022478985.1 Massospora cicadina
TTTAGATGTCCTTGACAATTCCCGTGAGTCTCGTTGTGTCAGTCCTGGTACAAATCCTGATGGCTTATTATATTAATAACTTTCCCAAGACATCTCAGACCCAACCCAAGTGAGCAACCATAACCACTAAGGCTCTTAGTTCCGCTAAGATGTGCAAAAGCTGTATGCTTGGCAAATCCTTGAACAAAATGGTACCAGTAATGTTGAACCTTTAGCGGACGTCGCCTCCCTAGTGAGGTTATGTAGCCATCCCAGTAGAAAAGATCGCTCAGGAGTATCCTCATGTTGGTGCGGGTATTGTCACTTTTCTTAGTAACAAAAACCCTTGGACGTTCATGTAATAAACACCAATGGTTCTTCTTATTCGGAGTGTACTTACTGTGATATTTTTGTTTAAAACACCAAAATTTGAGCTATAATATAACTGGTGCCCCAGTTAATATAATCTTCACTAAGCTCATAGCTAAGCTTCCGCTGAAGCTGGTTGTGGAACACAGAGTAGTGTATGGTACTGCGGGGGCACAGAGCATTGTGTATGCAGAAGTTTACAGCGCGTTAACTCTTAGATTTGTCTCAGTTTGGGTTTCCACTCCAGAGGTGGTCCTGCTTAGTAATAGCTACAACATGTTGATTGGTACTGCATTTATTTGGCGCTTTAGAGCCTTGGACAACATGGCGGAAGAAACCATTGGTATCTTAGGACAACAGATCCCCATTTACTTTAACTCTAGCGAAGTCCCAAAGGACCAAATCTTCTCCAGTCAGATTAATCTGACATATATTGATGGGGTGATTACTGAATGATATTGGCAGATGAAGCGGAGGACCAGAGCCCTCCCTACCCAGATCTACAAGTACAAAGGTATTATGTTATGATTTATGAGAACTTTAAGCATTACATCTGAGCATCAGGTCATATTAGGGATGAAGCTTGAAATTGACATCCCAGAAGGTTTATACAGGGAGATTATGGGGCCCTACCCGCAATCACGGCTTGAACCCCTTGTGGCTCCGGGGTTACTGTTGCCAGGGAATGGGGAAGTTAAAGTATTAGTAGCAAACCTACTAAAGGAGTCTAAGACAGTCTAAAGAAACCAAGTGGTACCTTATTTACATCTGACCTCTATAGAAAAGGTTCATTGCATTCACAATTATGGCCTTGGGAGGATCTTGGCCTACCTGTAAGAACTTCATTCGGTGTAATGGCAGTGATTATGCAGAAATCTCTGATGGGGTTGTTGGAGGAACTAAAGGATAAGTTGATGGCCCTGTTTGAAAAATACCGAGGAATTTTTGCATTCACCAATCACAATTTGGGATGTGTGCAGGGGGTGGTGCATTAGGTGAACATGGGCAATCACCCCCCATTCGTTCAAGGCCTATTTGGTGCTTGAAAGAGGCGGAGGAGGTTGTCTCTGTTGAGGTAGTCCAATTGATTGAACAAGGGAAGTTAGAGCCCTCAAAGCGTCTGTGGGCATAGCTGGTGCTTATTTGTTAGAAAAAAGATGGCACCACCTAGGTGGTCATTTCCTACTGGAAGCTTAATAGCGTCACAAAAAATATTTCTACCCCTTCCCATGCATTGGTGACGCGTTAGATAACTAGTAGGGATTAATTATCTTTCTGCCATGGATTTGAGATATGGTGCTGGCAGATTAAGATGCTAGTGGTGGAATAGGAAAAATGCGCTATAATCACCTCTAAGGAGTTAATCAAACCCACGTCTATGCCCCAAGGGTTATGTAATGCCCTGACCACTTTTCAGCAAACAATGTACATGATCTTAGGCGACTTGGAGCTGCCCTGAGTCAAAGTTTACCTTGTGTTAAAATCTTGGGCTTATTTGGTTGCTCGCTTCTGGCCCTAGATTTCAGCTGACAGATTCATATATCCTTGCATTGATTATTTGATTGAATTTGATAGACTGGGACAATAAATGTATGAAGAATATTATTTTTGATTGCCTAAAAGACACGTTGTTAGTATTGTTTAACGCTAAACAGGTGCTTCTTCATTTTGAAGACGTTCTAGTACTGGTAGGGAACACTTTCCCTATTCTCTTATCGCAGAGCCAAGCGGAGATTTTGGTAAAACCAACTTAAGGAAATTTGATTCTTGCACTCTTCTTTTAAGAGTAATGTTTTAACAACCAATGTTAAAACAACTAAGTTAATATCAAGTCTCAATCTGCTTTTATTAGGAAATAAGTTGGGTTTTTTATAGTTATATTTGCGCACAACTTTTTAGCTGTCAGCTGGGAATTATTTGTGTCCTATACTGGTTTGAAACTCAAGTGTTAGGCACCAAATCTCGTTGGGTACCGTTGCCTTGGGCTTTCTAGGCAGCGTAATCCTTGGGCGTTCGGTTTACCAAACAATTGATATTAGGTACATGAAACTGATTGTTTTGGCATATGACAATTCCACTTTATTCTCTGTCATTTGAACGTTTTTGTAGTTTCTGACAACTCCCCCTTTGATCCACTCTATATGATTCCCTATAACTTGACTATCGGGCATTGTTCCCATATTGAATTATTTCTTAATTTGTCAGGGATGATGCCCAATGATAATCTCATCAGTCAGAGGCCTCAAATACCATTGGGTATGATGCTAACAATAATTTATTAGTCAGTGACCTCTAATATCATTGGGGATGATGCCTGATGATAATCTCATCAATCAGCCACAGTTGCCTATCCTATACAATTATAACTTAATCATCAAATCTATTAATTGGTTAAAAGGTTGGATCATGTGGTCACCTGAAATTCAAACTCCTTGACAATACTAATGTACTCTCTTTGACATTCATGGAACATCTGTACCATTTAAAACAATTGTTTCGCCGCCTTGCTGATGCTAACATTAAGATCAAGCCATGGAAGTGTCATTTTAAGGAGCAGATTAAATACCTCAGGTTTGTAATGGATTCAAATGGCCTTAAACCTCAGCAACAAAGGTGGAGGCCATAAGTAAGTTGACTTGTACAGGCAATAAGAAAGAAATCCAAGTGTTTTAGGGATGGTCATGTACTAAAGGCAGTTCATTCCTAACCTCACTTATATTTTTGGGCACCGCTCTTTGAGTTATTAAAGAAGAATGCTACCTTTGACTGGACTGAATGATGTCAAAACGCTTTTGATGTTTTGTGTACTGCATTGTTGAGTGCGCCAGTGTTGCAATACCTAATTTATGAAAAGGATTATAGTGCAGATGGATGCATCACTTTCCTCTGTTGTAGAAGTATTATCACAGAAGGATGATGAGGGTGTAGAGCACCATTTTGCCTTTTGCAGCTAAAGCTTAAACTGTCATGAATGGAATTGCACCATGACCAAGCGGGACTGCTTAGTGTTGATATATGCATATAAAAACACCAGGTAGACCTCCAAGTGGTGAAATTCCAAGTGGTAACCAATCATGCATCCTTGCGTTGGCTGCAGAATCTCTGTGAACCTGAAGGATGGCTCATGCGATGGGCCTTGAAGCTCCAAGCTTATGACTTCGAGATAGTAACTGTCTGGGGGCAAAACACCAGAATGCAGACTGTCTCTCGCAGTTACCAACGGTCACCATTACGTCAGATTTGGCTGACATCATTTATGAGAAGATGGTGGTGGGAGATATCATGACAACCCGCCACATGTGATCAAAGTGCTGGATGATCTGCGATGAGACACCTTTTTGCATGATCATGAACTATCTAAGAAAATTAGAGTATTAACGCTGAGTTTTCCAAAGCCTTCTGCTAGACCAGCAATTATTATGGATGCCCATAGAGCAGTAGGTCATGAAGAGATGCAGAAAACGTTGGAGTTCTTATGACCCCGTTACCTTTGGAAGAGCATGCAATATGACATGCTTGGAGATGGTGAGTTGCTGTCATTAGTTCCAAGTGGAGAAACCATTCCACAAGAAGACCACCTACCATCTAGTTAAGCCCTGTTCACATGGCACACTGTTTCTCTTGATGTGATGGGGCCTTTGCCGACTGGTGCAAACTAATCTAAGTTCATAATAGTAGCCATTGATAATCTGACAAGATTGGTGGAGGCCAGAGCAATCAGTGATTTAGGGTCTGTCACTACCGCTAAGTCTATCATAAAATGTGTCATCAGCAACATGGGTGCCCACAGTTTATTCTCATGGACAATGGAACCAATTTTACGTCACATATCATGCCCAAGTTGAACAAACTGATGGCAATCTATGGGGATTTGACTACACCCTGCCATCCTAAATCTAATGGAATGGTGGAACGGCTTAATGGAACATTAATGAACATTCTCCACAAGCTTGCGAAAGATCAACCCTCTTAATGTAGTACCCTCCTATCCACCGCTGTCTTTGCATATAATATCAGCTACCACTCATCCACTGGCGAGAGTCCTTTCAAACTGCTCTATGGTAGACATCCGGTTTTACTCACTCTGCTTTACTAATGTGCTGAGGATAAAGGCGGTGTAGAACTGCAGTGTTATTTGACCAATTCAAAGGAGACGCTGATAAAACTACAAACAAAAGCCTATTATAACAGTTTAGAAAAGAAGATTTGTGACCAGGTGGCTGACCAGTAGACATAGCAGACTCCCACACTTCTCTATAGGAGATCATGTCTTGTTCCACGACCAACATGGATTTAGAAGGAAGAACAAGCTCGCTAACAATCGGACCTGGCTGTTTGAGATAATTGAGAAGACCGTTATTGATGCTTACATCATTAAGGAACCCGCAGGTGGTCATATTATTAACCAAGTTCACGTGAAGCTCTAAGCATTCAAGCAATAGGATCTTATTGTCCAGTTGAGGGGGTAGTGTTGAGAAATTGATATAACTAAAGATAGCTAAATATCCTGCAGATTGTAGCATATGAATCAAGGTGGGCCTCAAGATTGAGCGGAATATTATATTAATGTGAAGCAAATTGATTGTAGTGCTGATAGTTTGGTGAATCAAGGGAATTTAGCCGAGACCTCAAGATAGAATGAAAGCCTCTAAGTGTAAGGAATAGGAATTTATTAAGTGGAAGGGTGGAAATCGATTAGGAATACTGAGGATAAGAGTTGAGCGGGAGAACAAGAAGGAGCAGGTTTTTTTTGGTTGTTAGCAGAGATAGTCTGCATTTTGTATATTTAAACAAAAGTGCCTGCTGGAGCGATAGCTCCTATTTTATAATGTTTTTTATTAAGATTCAGTGATCTTCATTTTGTCCTTCCATTGCTTAGTGGTGATTCACCTGTGCAACAAGCATAGAGGATCCAAGCAATACTGTTAAAAGTTACCAGGCTGCACACTTGAGGGCAAAATAGGTTCTCAGCCATAAAGGGCTTGGAAAGGTGAAATTTTAATTATTCAATGATAGCTAACGTTATATGCTAGTAAGGCCGCTGGTAAGTATTCATTCCATCTTGAAGGATTGGAGGAAGCCATCTTGCAAATAATGGCAACTAAGTAACCATTCGCTCATTCTACAACTCCATGGTATCCTGATGATAAGAGGTTGTGAACGAATGATAATTTCCCATCAGAGAGTTAGGATCAGCAATCACACTGGAATTAATATCGATCCATTGCCAGATAATAGCACCTTAGGTATGCCTTGGCAACTGAATACCTGCTTCAGCAAGAAGGATGCGGTTGATTTATAGTTGGGGATGCACTGAGATAGCCTCACCCAAATTTTGTAAAGTGATCAACTGTGAGAATTTAAAATGGTGACTGTACATTACCATAGGCAGAGGTCAGTTAACGTCAATGTTAACCATGGCAAATGGGGCCGTGGGACCCATGAAATGATTTTGGTATAGAGAATTGGGCTTGGACCATCTCATTTGTGCAAGTGAGACAAGCATCAACAACATCCTGGACTGTCTTGATCAATCTTTCCAAAAAGCAACAGTCCCTCATCCATCAATGAGTTTTCTTCACTGTGCCATTCCCCACAGCAACATGAGCCTCCAGAGCGGATTTTATATGAGCAGATGATTGAACATATGGTAGCCAAGAGGTCCCAACTTTCTTATAGCTAAATCCCTCTTTGACTCAAGTCTGAGCATCCATCTGCTTTAAGAGCTGTTGCGTTGTTAATAGCTCACGACTCCACTCTTCCAGTTTTGCAATGAGTTCATATCTAGTCCACTTCATAAGCGTAAAATGCTAGGATAGGCAGTCAGGACAACCCATTGGCATTTTGGTGTATCATCCCTGTGCGGTGTAAAATTTGAGAAGTTTTAATTCTGGATCTTAAGGGCCCATCAAGCTTATTGTCCATCTGTGTCTTTCATCTGCTGTAACCAACATAGTGAGGCATGGTCCGTCACTACGCTGAAATTATTTTCATACAGAAAAGGGCGGAAATCTGATGGGTACTAAAGCAAACAAGTTTGTTCTTTGTCCTTTTTCATCTCTCATTGGTATTATTCATGTGTATGTCTTCACCAGATAGCCTTGGAAGGGACCTGGCAGAAAGAACCAGTTTTTAGGACTTCATCATCCTCTCTGAAGTTAAGGGCCTTTGAAGGCTGTTTGATTATTAGTCAAATGCGGTTCCAGAAGAATCTCTTAGGAACAAGGTTCCCTAAGGCAATCTCTCGACAGAAATCTGTTGAGGCTACTTTGTTCTCTCTAAACAGGCAAGGACTTAAGTATAAACAGTCAAAATAAACACTAGTAAAAACAACTAAGAGATCTGATGTTAATTTTATTAATCCAAAATTTGGAGATATTTATAGTCTTCTGAGATATTTGGATTCACCTAAAATGGAACTTAGCCTGATAATTGGGAAAGAGTAGGGTAAGGTGACCTCTTTGATAATGTAGCCAGCAGTTTAGGTTTTTATTTTAATCCAGCTCTTTTTTGCCAGGGCAGCCAATTCCAGGGACCTCTGAATGGCAAGATCTTCACTAGCTGACTTAGTGGCTTTATTAGTAGCATCAGCAGGTTCTCTGGAAGTTGAGTTTACTTTTGCCCATTTAGGATTTCATTGTTTGAGTCAGTCTCAATGCTCATTTATCATTGGAGCTTCTATGACTGAGTTGCATTTGTTTTAGGATTTGAATACTGCTTGGGTCTGTCCAATTCTCGTGATTCCTGACACCACGGTTCCCATAGCAGCCAATCAGGCTCCTCATCAGCTCACAATTACACTCATCCCAGCCAATCAGAAAGTGGCTTGTACTAAGGTTCAATCACATGCTTCATCCCATTTGTCATCCAATCCCAGACCTTCTCTGAAGCCACAAACCAACATAATATGAATCCTTAGTCCTTATTGACTGAGGTATATGGATTGGGCGAGATTATTGAACTATCCGCATTCGCCATTATTTGTTTTTACAAACAGATTATGAAAACCTGTTTATCATGGAAATGGGAAATAAAATTGAGACTATCTTGTCAGTATGGGTGGGTGAGCACCCAAAAAGCAATCCAGAATGACAGGTGCATTGCCATCCAAACAACTTGGTAGTTGGTAAGAGAGAAGCTAACAGGGAGTGGCATCTGGTGATCAATGTCATCGCCATCCTAATTATTAACCAAATAGTAGCCACTGGGGTGACAACAGATTTCGCCAAGGTTAACACTTTGAGAGCCATTAAGGACCCAGGATACGTAGGGTACCACTAGCTGAGTAGCGAGCAGCAAGGTAAAGGAGCCTCACCCAGCGGGGAGAGGTAATCTACAAAAATAAACTTGACATCATGACTCCAAAGGGTGTCCACAAGCGGGGTTATCCCCTATAAGCTGCTTGGTTGGTAACCCATTTGATGAGTGAAGGCAACAGCTTTGTAACAATGGCCACTATGGTCCAGTTGTTGCATAACCCAGGAAACATGGTTCTGGGTAGCTGCAGTGACAGTAAAGGAACAATTATAGCATGAAGGTCTTAATTGGAGAGGGGCTTGTCTATTGCAAACAAAAATTTGAGTATCAACTGACAACTGAACCATTGAGTGACAATTGTCCCAAGTACTATGATGTTGCGATTTTTGCATCCACTACATCAGTAACTCCGTTAGTGTGCAGTCCATGTGCATGATGAATTATGGCCTTGATGTTTGCCTTCATAGGCTACTTTCCAGTATAGGTCCACAGAGTAACCCACCAACCCAGCAGACCAACAAGTTCATTTTGGCGCATTTACCCTTTGGACGGCACACAGCTGGCCCTAAACCCTTATCGAGTTTACTCAGCTCTTTCTTAACATCCCTCTAATAGTTAATACTAATCAGTTCCTCGTTGTTAATAGCCAGTTGGACAAGTTCATATGGGGCTTCCTTATAGATCCACATATTGGGGTTTGTAGCACTGACACCCCTATGTGCATTCACACAGCACCTAACCTTGGGGACCTTCAGCTTACTCTGCACAGCTGGCTACCCTCTGGCTACCAAAAATAATAAAATAGTAGGAGATAGAAAGATTTTTATTAATAGGGAATTTGTTCTTATACTTAGGTGACTTTATTGGCAATATAATGCCCGCTTATCAACAATCATCAACATTTATTATGGGCAAACCAATACTATCATCAGGGTTCCACTGGCAACCATTCCCTCAAAATCCCAATTGACCGCCAAATATTAGTTTGATTATCCTTGGCATCAGTCACAGGTTCAATATTATATAAATTATTATTATAAGTTAATCAATAATTATCCTTGGCCTCAGTCACCGGTATCTAGAATCCTAGCAGCAGAATCATCATCATCACTCTTGTTAAAAACTTAGTATTCAAAGCCAGTATTATAATTATCCTCAGTTTAAGTCTCTAGCAAATACCAAATAATTAATGATTAAATCATCCTTGGAGTCAATCACCAAGATACAAAAAGCCTCAACAAAAAAGAAACAATCTGTCAATAATCTAGATTAATAATCGTATTAAAATCCTCAGCTTCACTACTGGTTTAAAACTGCTAATAGCATATAATCTTGTAGGTTATCCCTGAAAAAATGAGATAGCTTAACCTAACTAACTAAAGAGCACAAATTGGTTGCTCATATTTTTAAATTTTCATATTTATTGCGGGGAAGGCCGACCAGGGGATGGACACTTCTGATAAGACACCATAGAAAAACGAAACACATGAAAGAGGAGGGCACCCCAGAGAAGCTAATGCTGTCTCCTGTTGCCAGCGGGAACGCCAATATTGGGGGGGGTCACGTGTATAGGGGCAGGCACCACTATTAAGCACGTGTGTAGGAAGGGGTCTTATTTGATAAACTAAACCAGGAACCAGGATGAGACCAACTGACGGCGACGTGGTGGGAGGTATCCAAACATCCACGCTTGAAAGTGGTCCACTAAGTGTGACCAGAACTGGCGGACAGCTTCGTGGAGGGTGGGGGTGGAGCCCGAGATGGCATCCAAGACAATCGTGTGGATAGTCCACATGGCGATTGTGACCACCAAGGCATGAAGGGAGGGTGGGGGTAGAGCCCGAGATGGCATCCAAGACAATCGTGTGGATAGTCCACATGGCGATTGTGACCACCAAGGCATGAAGGGAGGGTGGGAGAGGGGAGGCCATTGATAAAGCAAACATGTCCCTAGACAGACTGAGGGGCTGTGCCTGATCCTGGAATGGTAGACGTTGCACCTCACGCCATATTGCTTTAGATGGAGGGCACATTTCCAGGCTGTGAAACAGCGATCTGTACTGACCACACATGACACAAGATGATTGCAAAGCGTTAGAGTGATTGGCAGTATGGTATCCCATCTCAAGCAGCGCCAAACATGGGAGTGGATATGAGGCTGCAGAAGAGGGTGATGGGCGTACTTCCAAATGGCTTTCTGGGTATCTAGGGAATAGGGGAAGTCCATCATGTCCAGGTAGTCCACCCTGGACAAGGTATGGGGCCTCATGGGTATCACACCATTCAGAATGGGTAGTCCTTGTACCTCCTGGGTGAACCGAGGAGAGGGGCGCCTTCTCTGGGCTGTGTGCCCACAAATATGAATCCTCCACTCAGCACTCCGCATGGAGAGGAGGATCTTCTTGAAGTGGGGTGACGTCCCATGTGGGCCTTCTGCCAAAGGATGGGAAGCCAGATATTTCAACAGAGAGTGTGGGTGGGATGAATTGGTTAGGCCCAGGGCGCAGGAGAAGTTGGAGCGGGCCGCGCGGGACCAGTGTTGGTCTGAGAATTGCAGGGTTGGTAATGGCAGCAATCCAGGTGCCAAGGATTTTGGCATCATGGGCTTCAAAGTTAGCAGGCCCATACCACCACTATGGCGAGGGCCAAACATGACATCCAGTTGCACTAGCAGAGGGCGCCTGACCAAAGCCACCCTTGCATAAGGGCATACAGTGATTTGAAGAAACTTGGGGTGAAAGCGATGGCGTGGACCCCAAACCAAACTTTGGAGAGGAGCATAGAGTTGGCTAGTACTACCCTGCCGGTAAGGGAAGTCTGATGGTCTCTGAGGGAAGCTATGCGTTTCGTCACATTGTCCAGAATATTGTTTTCCATCACCATTGTGGCGTACCTCCTGCCTCCAACAACACCCCCAAATGTTGGACCGGGCCAGCGGAGGGGCTTGGCACAAAGGGGAGCACAAGCGGCGCGGTGTGGGGTGGACAGGGTAAGCCATCGTGTGCGCTAGCTGATGGGGCGGATTAAAAACAAGGCGCTGGGACCCAGCGGGCTTGGCACCGACCCAGGAGAATGATTTTGGTTTTGGAGGCGTTGAGCGCAGCATTTCTTACCTTGGAGTAAACCTGGATAAGAGCTTCAAGCGCTTGTGCATCTTGATTGTTAGACATCCCAACCACACAGTCTTCAGCAAATGCCAACATCTTGACCAGGGCTTGGCCTTGCACATGAACCCCAGTAAGGCGGGCATTCATGTTGCAAAGAAGTGGGTCAAGGCTGAAGTTATACAAGAGTGGGCTTATAGGGTCCCCTTGGCGTAGGCCCCTTTGAGGGCGGACTACATCTGTGAGAAAGCCAGGGCCACGCACAGCCATTGTGGCGGATTCCATTAGCAGCATCACTCAATTGATGAAGCGAGGGGGTAGGCGGAACTGGTGGAGGCAGACCCTGAGGTAATCCCAGTAACTCTATCATAGGTCTTCTGTTGGTCTAAAAACACAAGAGCACCAGAGGCCGTGGACTGACAGACGTTGGCTATGGTGTGGATGTTGTCCCAAATCGACCTTCTGGGTATGAAACTGAATTGTTCAGGGGAGATGAGAGAAAAGGCTGCATACCCTAGACAGTTAGCCATGATTTTAGTAAAAAGTGTAATATCTGTGTTGGTAAGAGAAATAGGGCGCCAGTTGGCCAAGTCCAGATTATCCCCTTTTTTGAATGGTGTTATGGTGTAGGCCTCTTGCCCTCCTGGTAGGAGGCGCGTTTCCAAAAGGCTTTGGTTAAGAGAGGCAAGCAGCAATGGGGATAAATCCTTGAAATACTTCTTATAGAACTCATAAGGAATGTCATCTGAGCCTGGGCATTTCCTATATGGTGCACCGCAGATGGCAGACCAGAGTTTGTCCTGAGTAATTAGTTTCATCAACTCCAGGAAATGGGAAATGGTGCAGTTGTGTGCACTATTGAGAAAATTTGCCATTTTGGCCGGCTGAATTGGTTCAGATTAATACAACTTGGAGTAATAGTTTTGTATCTCAATTGCCACTTCAGCTGGTGTATCCGCTAGAGAATTAGTCTGGCCTTCGCACCTGTGTGTAGGCCAAGCTCTGGCGCGGTGTAAAGAATTTTCAAAAAAAGTAAGCGGAGCATGGGTTGCCCACTGAAATGTGTTTAGCTCTGTACTGAACACAAACACAATGGTTGTGTTGTCTCACTAGAGCGTTAAGGTTGGCGGCTACTTCCGCCCACTTGCGACCCCAAGCAGGGCTGTAGCCCACGGCTGAGACATTGGACTCCAGGTGGTCCAACTCTGCCAGAGCATGCAAAATGACCGCCAAGGCGGATAGTGAGTGGCGGGAGGAAAGGTGGCGAGCCTGGCGGATTTGCTCGCCTTGAAGGCTGACCAAATTGAAATTGGATCAGCACAAAAAGTTGCTACAAACTCTAGAGCCGTGGTCATGGATTCCACCCACAAGGAAAATCTTGGCGATGTAATTTTGGCCGGGTGAAGTTTGCACCATTTTGGAGCCCTAGCTGCTGGGTCGGATAAATGGAAGGAGATCAATACCATCCTGTAGTCAGAGAAATCAATCTTCATAGTGGTGAAATGGGAAATTTGAGTACAAAATTTTAATGGTTCAAGGATAAGGTCAATGTGAGACATGGACCTTAACTGGCCATTGTGGATGTGGGGGTGCAACATGTTTTTGAGTAGCATAACATGCTGCAGCAAAGTATCGACCAACCCTAGAGTGGCTTTGAGAATGCAGAGCTCTACGTGTCCCTGTGGTGGTGAAGGTGAGAAGGGCCAGTGGTCTGTGGATGGGCTCCACCAACAGTTCATGTCGCCAACAACAAAAGGGTCAGGGGGCAACAGAATGGAATTGACTAATGAGAAAAATTCCCGATGTTCTCATGCAAAGGTTGGGGCATAAATGTTGACAATAGCGTGAACTTCATCGTCCCACAAAAAAGTGACTATGAGGACTCAGCCACTAAGGAAGTATTCAGACAATATAATTTTTAAAATTTTTGTTCATTTGAACTAGCACCCCACAGTGCTCAGACCAGAAGGAGAGGGAAGGGAAGAGCATGTATTTTCCATGATTCCTCAGAACCGCGCGGACAGTGGGTTTCCTGAATGGTTAGGATGTCCACGGGTAAATTTTGTTGTAAAAAACTCAGTTTCCTAGCCCAGGACGGCGAGGCCTTGAGTCTGACGATGTTCAACGTCCCTAAAGTAAAGGCTCCCCCCCATCGCACCTTAGGTGCCAGGGGAAGGGCACCTGAGCCCTTCAGCCTCCACAATTTCTTCACGGCGCTTGATGGCCCCCTGGGTATGTGATGCTACTGTGAGTTTGTTGTAATGGGTAGCTTTAGCAGTTGAGTTCATGTTGGCTTTTTCCTTTGCTTGTTCCCCACTGCAGGATGAGATTTTTGTGGTGCATGCATTCGCGGTGCACCAACACTTGGAAGTGAATTGTCAGCAGGAAAGTTGGAGACCAATTCAGTTCCAATTAATGCTTGGGCACATTGGTTGGGTGAAACCAACTCGCCCAGCGGGTGATCAGCTTGGGGGTCCCAATTGGCTTAGGCGTCCCAATCTGATTGGTTAAGGGATTCACGAGCTTCTTCTGCCACAAAAGTCTCAATGTCCTCCTGGAGCTGGGAGGGCGGGATAGCGGAAGCGGTCTTGGCCGCCTCCTTGGCCGCCACTTTGTGGGCCTGTTTGGCCTTCTTCCACTGTTGAGGGGATATTAGCTTTACTAGGATGTAGCATCCTTGCGCTCCCAACGGGAAGGCTGCCTTTGTATTGGTGGTCAGTTCATAATGGGCTTCTCCTCCGCTCATTGAATCTGAGGGAAACTCTTGATATGTGATGCCCTCCTTGGCGGGGCAGGTGTGGGCCTTGTGGCCAAAAGTGCTTCAGAAAGCGCAGATGGGAGGTGCGCTGTCCACAGCGACCCTGAAAGGGTGGGTGGCATGCCCCTCAATGTTGACAAAAGCAGTATGCGGGATTTTTGTCAGATCCTTTGCTATCCCCTCAGCTGGGGTTAGGACTTCAATCACTTTGCCTGTGCACAGGTTTGGCATTAGTGTAAAGTGCTGCATTTCGAAGGATTGTATTTCACCATATATGGCGAGCCAAGCCTTCAGGTATTGTTCGAGTATGGTGCGTTTGACCATAGTGGGCAGAAAGTCAAACGTTACTAAAATTTGGTTCAATTTAGTCCAGCGGTTGCTCTTCATTTTGACTACCCATTGACCATCTGGAAGGTCCACTACTCTCGCACCTTTGCAGCTTTGTCCGCCACTTCCTTACTCTCAAAGGCTAGATCCAGCCAACCGCGTGGCATGGAATGAGGTGTGACGTAAACCATGTTTGGGAAATGAGCATGTAAATCCCCACAAAACTTCTCCCAAAGCTCCATCTGCTGAACATCCAGGAATACCCACACTCTGTGTTCAAACAACAAGAGTGGTTGGTATTGTGGCATATTGATGTACTGGTTGCATCGCGCTTGCCAAGCTAAAATTTCTGGGGAAATGGTTACCACCAGTTTTTTATTAAGGTTATCTATTCCCCCAGGCTCGACGGGGCATTTTCAAAATTTGGATGATGCGGGGCCAACACCTGTGACCTTGACCTTAATCGCCCAACTGCTCCCTGACATGGGCGCCAACTAATCTCCTCGGTGAGATTATCAAACTATATACTAGACTTGAATTGAATGTTGTTGCAAAAGTGATTGTAACGAGAGAGAAAAGTATCTTGGTTGCTTTTATTATTATTTATAATAATATTATAATAAGGCAATTAATTGGCAATCACCCCTGACTGATTGATCCCCTAAATTCAGATATCATGTGAGGAATCTATCTGGTTTAAATCTAATATATGGGGCTTGGGGAATAAATGGGCATGCATAAATGAAGGTATTGCAATTCCAACCAATTTCGGTGGAATGAGATTTAACAACTAATAACTATTAAATTACTTTCCACTAGCCACACATCTCTAGCTCAAAATTTTTCACAAAATTTTTCCTACTTATGCTATTCCACTTGGTGGGTCAGCAACTCTTCATTTTGTAGGCGACTGGTTGCACCCAAGGCCAGACCAAATAGGACTTGTCTTATTGCGTGTCAAAGGGATTTACCACCTTCAACCCCACCAGAGTTAGGCCTCCTAGTTTTTCTAAATTATCCACCTTTTTGGCGGAGCCCAAAATTGTTTCTGGGGGTAGGTCCTCACCTCTTCCATTTCTTTAGCAGAACCTGAAATTGCCTCTGGGGTAGATGCTCGCCACTTCCTCTCTAGCGGCGTCCTCTCACCGCTGCCACTTCCATCACACACCCCTGATCCGCTGGAGCAGCTCTTGCATGGCCAGATAGGGAAATTGGGCAACCTTGAGGGGGTACGCCATCACCACCTCTCATCAACAACATGGGCTATATCTCCCTGGGTTATGAGGTGGATGGCCACCTTCTTGGCCCTCTTTTTGGTGAGGAATGGGAATACCTTGCAATCAATCACAGGAGGTGCTCCCCTGGACTTACACAGTTTCACATCAGTACTATATTCCTCAAATTAAAGCAGCGCTGTTCCTCTCTGACAATCAGCCTGCTGTCAAAGTAACTTGTCAAACTGACATCCTTTCTGCAAAGATGTCATTAAGTCATTATCTATGCTTGCTAATGTTTCTGCCCCCGTTGCCCCAAATCACCTCTTCACGGCAGATGATCAGGTCCTCCTCATTATCACAAGAACACCTATGAACCAATATTAAACATTATTGCAGTAGACAAGAACCCCAAGGCAAAGATTGCCTGAACCAACTTTGCCACCTTTTTATAAAGCTCATCAAAGCATAACTCTAGGATGAGGAAGATATGGCCATTTACATCACCGCATTTGTTGCAGTGCACGGTGACTGTCCTGGCCCTCCCTTGGGTGATATCAAGCTCCACACTGCTTGTTGGGACATGGGGTGCAACCCTAAACTGACCTATTACTAAATTAGGGCCCAAAACCCTCAGTGAGTTAAGAGGCCCTAAAAGCAAGGTTTTTAAAATAGGTAAAGAAATTGTGAAAAACAGTCAATGATTATAATAAAGCCTCAATGTATTTATATGACCTTGAGACTAAAGGTGGGATCGGTAAATGGTGGAATTGGGATATGGAGAACTTAGCATTGGTTGCTGATCAAGATAAATAATATTGGGGGTAGAAGGCGAGTTGGTAGGGCGTATGGCTATCAACCTGAAGGAGCAGGTCTGATTCCCGCCCTTCACACACTGATTGGGGTGCCAGCCAAAGGAAGATATTGGTGGTAAGTCGGTATAATAACACTAAAACCTTACCCATGATATAACCAGAAAAATCTGAGTCCAAATCCAGAGGTGGAAAGACTTTCATTGACAGAGTTGACCCTGCTCAGGTTTCATGTTGATACTTTCTCTATTTCAGTAATGTCCATCCCCTGGTTGGCTTGCCTTGAATAAATTTTTTTATGATGATAGCCGACCAGGGGACAGACACATCTGATATGTAGGGAAGAGGAAAAGACGGAAAACAGAAGAGGGAAGAGAGCGCAAAAACAATGGAACTCAAAGATATGACTTGGCACACTTGGGTGTGGCTAGGAGCCACGGGTGGTGGATGACTAGACCTTAATTGGCATGGCAGCTCAGGGGCTAGTAGGGTGTACCGCCTATGAAGACTGTGAGGTTTATAATGTCATGGCGAAGGAACCAGATTGGAATCCAGTTGCCCATACGTTTCTTCCATTTGTGTTGGAGTGATCCAAACAGCTAGGCTTAGAAGTGGTCGGCCAAATGTCTGTGGAACCTGATGATGGCTTTGTTGAAATTGTGGAGGATCCTGTTGAAAGCGTCAAGGGTAATTGTGTGAATGGACCCTATTGAAATACTCACAATTAGAGCCCTTAGCATCTGGTGGGTAGGCGAGGCCATGTTGAGTGCCAGGATATCTTGGGATAGTCGGAATTCAGCTGTTGGTGATTGTTGAAACAAGTGCATCACGTTTGCCCAGATATGCGCGGATGGCGGGCACTCTTCCAGGCGGTGTGCTAGTGTGTTGGGTCCGCCGCAGATGGCGCATGTCTTAAACATAGAGAAGGTGCGGTCAGCTGTTCTAAACGTATGGCGCATGTAGCGCCAACCTGTAGAGCACACTTGTGGGGATAAGAGGGGGCAGGTGACGAGGTCCCATACCTGCTTTTGGGTGCACAAGTCATATGGGACATCTTGGTAGTCTAGGTAGTCAATCCGGGATAGAGGAAAGGATGGTAGTGGGGCAGGCGCGTTAGTCACCGTTTGTACCCTGTGGAGTTGCATGTAACCAGTTAGAGGGTGTATGTCTTTGGATTGCTATGCATAGGAGAAGCTCCAATCCCCTTGTCTTAGGTTGTACAGGATGCATTTGAAATATCGGTTGGTGTTGTGTGGTCCAGTGGCGGTTGGATGTGTTGCAAGGTACTTCATCAGAGTTGCAGGGTTGGAGGGGGACCTCAGATGTAGTGCCCTTGCGAAGTTGGTTTGGGCTGCCTTAGCCCAGTGGGGGGATGGTGGGTTGGGTGACGTTGTGAGAGCTACCCATGAGCCTAGGATTTGCGTTGCTTGTTCTGTGAAATTGAGCAGTCCCATCCTGCCTTTCTTCCATGGGCCGTACATGGTCTCCAGCCTGACAGGTGCGCGGTAACCAGACCATAGCCAGTTCTGTAGGAGCTTGTAGACTGCGTTGGTAAAGTCGGCGGAGAAGGGAACAGCGTGGGCAGCAAACCATAACTTTGACAGGATCAGGGAGCTGGATAACACAGCTCTTCTGGTTAAACTAGCTTTAGTCCTCCGCATACATGTCATTCTTTTTGTGATGTCCAAAATGTTTGTTTCAATGGTGTCAAGTGCATATCCACCAGCTTCGAGCCAATATTCCCAGATGACGGACTGGGTTGGTGGCGGGGTGGTGTGCAAAGGGTGAACACAGTGGTTTTGCTGGCTTGGATCGTTGTTGTGTGGTTGTATGTGTGGTTGGTTGGTTTGTGTGGTGGTGGGAGGGTTAGGCCCAGTTCAAACTGAATTTGTCTATAACAATTACCTCTTTTTTCTGTTTGTTCAGCATGGCGTTACTCACTGGCTCATACTGGTTAATAATGCGCTCAATCGCCCTGGCATCCTTATTTCCTGAGACTCCAACAACGCAGTTGTCAGCAAAGGCGAGAATTTTGATTGATAGTTGTCCTCTAACCTGATTCCAGTGAGCTTTGAGTTTACAATGCGGAGGAGAGAGTCAAGGGTAAAATTGTATAGTAGGGGGCTAAGCGGGTCACCTTGTTTGAGGCCCCTTTGGGGGGTGATGGTGTCAGTTAGGAAACCTGGGCCTCTGATTGCAAATCTGGCTGAGCGCGTTAGGAGGAGCGCCCAGTTTATAAAACGAGGCAATAGGTTGAAAGCCTTTAACACTGTTCTAGGTAACCCCAGTGCACTCGGTCATATGCTTTCTTTTGGTCAAGGAAAGCAAGGGCGCCTGTGGGGTTCGCTTGGCAGATGTTGGCAATTGTGTGGACGTTATCCCAAATTGAGTGATTTGGGATGAAGCCAAGATGATGGGGTGAGAGGGCTGTCTGAGCAATGCAACCCAGACGCTTAGCTAAGATTTTAGTTAGTATTTTGGTGTCAGTATTGGTGAGAGCGATTGGACGCCAGTTGTTTAGGTCTGCCTGGTCTCCTTTTTTGAAGAGTGTGACCACATATGCGTCTTGGCCGCCAGGTAGAAGAATTGTGTCCTCCAGGCATTTGTTTATAGTTGCCAGTAGTATTGGTGCGATATAGTCAAAATATTTTTCAAAAAATTCATATTTTAGGCCATCAGGCCCAGGGCACTTGTTGCGCGGAGTTGATCTTATTATCTCACATAGTTCATCTTTAGTGATGGGTGCGACAAGTTCTGGTTGATCAGCTATAGTGTCATTATTAGTGGATGATAAAAATTTTCCAATTTCTTTAGGTGATGCGAAATCTGCCATTTACAGGTCGGTGTAAAATTGGTGTAATTTGGCCAATATTTTGGATGGTGTGGACGCCAGTGTGTCATCTGCTCGGCAGACCTGTGTACAAGTTGCCAAAGTTGAAATTGGTTAAAAACGGTGGAAGAATTGGGCCGTGTGAGTTTTGCCAGATAGGATGTATTTTGATTTGTAGCATACTTAGGCTTAGTGCTGGTGTTTTCTAAAGAGGGAGTTTACCTGTGTAGATAGCTAGAACCACAGGCGGCCCCATTGGGGGGTGTATCCCTCGTGAGGTGTGTTGTTTTCTAATTGCTGAAGCTGTCTGATAGCCTTGTTGATTATCGCGGACATTGTGGCTGTTTTTCTGGAGTTCAGGTGGCAGGCTTTCTTGGTTGCTCGAGCCTTGAATATTTCCCACTTGGTGATAGGGTTTCCGTTGGGTGGTCATCTTTCTTGCTGTGTTGTTAGCACCATCTCAATCCAAAGTTTTTACTCTGGAATATGGATGGTGCTTGGGTGAACTCTGTGCCAGGTTGGTGGCTTTTGGTATTTTTCTAAGGATGATAACGCTATTGAGACCATCCAGTGGTCAGAGAAAGGGATAATTGTTGTTGTAAAATCTGATACCTGGTGATGGAAGTCTATAGTGGCGAGCATCAGGTCAATCTGGGTCATTAAGACCAGCTGTTTATTGTTGTGGTGTGGCCTCATCATTTTGGCCAGGGTGGGGGCTTGTTTGGGAATGGTGTTACAAAGGCCAGCGTTGCCTTTAGTATGCATAGTTCTGTGTGGCCGTGGGGTATAGTCTAAGACTTGGGCCAGCGGTCAGTAATAGTGTTAAGCCAGCAGTTGAAATCTCCCATGAAAAATGTTGCCTTGGGGAAAGGATTGAGAGGGTATTGGAGAAAATATTTTGGCAGTCGTTTGGATCATTTGGGGCATACATACATGCCACAGCGAAAGTTTCTCCATTCCACTTGAGATCTGCTAGAAGCAGCCATCCCTCCAGGTGGGAGGATGTGCTTTGGATATTTACTGGAGTATTACAGTTAGTTTGAATTACCACCCCACAGTGGTACATCCAAAAGGATTTGGCTGGAAGGAGCATGGTTGACCTTGACTCCTCCTCCCCGGTGGACAGTGGGGTTCTTGGACAGCCAAGATGTCCATGTGGATATTGTGCAGGAAAGCCATTTTTTTGGCCTGGGACGTGGGGGCCTTGGATCCCGCGATGTTGAGCGTCTTTATGGTGAATGTGGTAGTCTGCACATCAGGAACGCTTGGGCGACCCACTGAGGTCACCCAGTTCCTTATTGCGGGTCATACTGCGAGTATGGGGCCAATTATCCATATTGGTTCCAGTGTGTTTGTCAGCGGTCTTAGTACTGGTTTTTTTTGGTTTCATCTATCTTGGATTACTCCGTGGAGTTTGGGTCTGGCATGGGTTGGCTTGTGCCCTATCAGCAAAAAATTTTCCACCGTTTGCCTGTTGGTTTGATGGGTAGAAACTAGGTGTTGGGGTAATTGGGTTTTGTGCACAAGTGTTGTCACATTGTGATTAGCTGAGATGGTCTTCCATATCATGCACATGAACCATATCATAGCTGATCACACATGATTGGATGGGAGGATCCACAGTGGTGCTTGGTGGATTTTCTCCAGGTTGGTTAGAGGTGTTTGTTTGGTTATGTCCAAAAAATTCATCATTTTGGTTGCATTGGTTATATGCGGGGGATCTGATTGGTTATTCCATTGCACTGCCATGGCATCCGCCTGAATCTGTTCTGGGGAAATTATGGTGCGAGCTTGGGTCTTGGCGGAACTTGCAGCCTGCTTGCAAGCAGTCTTTGTGCGACGACGGTCCTTGTGCAAAATGGGCTCAACCAAAGCGATGTCAGCTCTTTTGCCCCAATAGAAGGCGAAAGTGGAGTCTTTAATTTTGCCAAAAGTTGGGCTTGTTTCATCCATATGTCCTCACAAAATTCCGGTGCTTCAATCCCACACTTGATGAGGCACGCATGGTCTTTGTGGCCTATATTTGAGCAGAATTCGCATATAAGTGGGATGTGTTCTGGTGTGATGCAGAAGGGGCGAGATACACTGCCATCGGGGAGGTTGATAGTTGCCATGCGTGGAATGAGGGTGATATCCTCTACCACATCCTGATTGGGTTCTATAATGGCTATTGCCTTCCCTGTACACAGGTGGGGCAGGAGGGGGAATTTCTCAAATTAAAACTGTTTGATTACGCCGTAACCTTTGAGGCCCCCACAGAGCTCATCCGCGAAGATACCACAGTGCACAGTGCTTGAATGTTGGTCAAATATAATGAATAGGTCATTTGCCCCATTCCATCATGTGCACACCATGCAGATGGTGCAGTCTTTGTTGTTAATTTTTATGGAGAAGATGATTTTCGCTGCTTCCACCACTTCCTCCGTGGACATGAACCCAACGTCCACCCATCCTCTATGTAAATTTTTATAATTTACTGAGACGGTGTTTGGGAAAGTCGTGGAGAAGGCCTCCCCATTTTTTCCCATGATTCGAGGGAAGTATTGCTGACCATAATTCTAAGGCTGTGCTCAAGGGAGGACAGGGGTTGGGAGTGTTCTATTTTGGTATATGTGCCCATTTTTTTGCAAAAATTGCAAACCTCCAGGTGTGGTGCTGTGCTCTTTATTTGGTGAGAGGGTGTGTCAACATTCCGCTGGGGCATTTTCCCTGGTGGGTTGGGAGGGCTTTGGGCCTTTCACGCTGGCCACTTTTTGCCCAACTGGTGTTGTTGCGGACAAATTTGCTCATATTTCCTGGTTGATTGTCAATATCGGAGAAATTGTGTAATATTGTGTTACTAAAAGTGATAGTAACAGGAAAGAAAAGCTGCCTCAAATAAATAAATAAATAAAAGACAAATAATATTTATACCCACCCACTACTTTCTTTCCACTCAGTGTAACTTTCTGAGCAAAATTATTTAATAAAAAGATAAAACTCATTTGCTCACTATAGTTTCACTCCAATGTCCTCAGATTCCCCACTGGCTGCCCCAGTGTGGGGCAGTAGTGGAACTTTCCCGCCATTTTTCATCTGACAGTAAAACACGCTCAGACTGACTCACCCAGTCATACCAAACCCCTAGGACAATTTGTTCCTCCCGAGGATCTTGACGCCCACATCACTTGAACCCAAGTGGTGCCCTGATGCCCCCAGGTACTCCCCCAGAGCAACATGCATTTCAGCCTTAAGGTTGACTATAAACTTTTCCCTAACCATGACTAAGCCATTATTGAGATATCTCAGGCAGTGATGCATCCCACCAGTTTATTGACTTCCACCCTGATAGAGGTATTTTGAGCTCAACTTCACCTGTGAAGTCAATGCTGCCATAGTGGCAACTGTACCCCTGGTTTTCCAGGGTACCCCTCTCCCCACTGTGGGATCCACCGACAGATGCCATAAATTTTTTTTAAAGTCAGAAATTTACTTTTTAATAAAGTAATAGATAACGCTTTGTTAAAGTTTTTTAGTTTTTTGTTGTTTAAGTGGGGCAAAACCAAAAGAAGGTCCTTTCCTTGATACTAGTATTTCCTATTTAAACTAGTTCAAATTTTGAGACCATAGGTTTTTGAGGCTAAAATATATAAAGCTGAATCATCCAAATTAGGGAACACAGGTTTTTGGCCTATCAGATTGAAGATAAAATTTTTGAGGCAAAACTGACCCATGTGGTAACAATTTGATGAATTGTACCCAATCACCAGCAAGTAAAATCTTCTCACCTCAGTGGTGTTCAGACTCGTGTGGTAATGATTGGTTAATTTGCACCCTATCATCGTCAAGTAAAATCTTTACGTCTTGGAGGTGGTCAGATTTGTGTGGTAATGATTTGTTAATTTTTACCCTATCATCTTCAAGTAAAATCTTCCCACCTCAGAGGTGGTCATATTTGTGTGGTAACAAACACCCATGAATTTGGCCAAAAAGTCGGAGAATTCCTATTCTCAGTTCTTACCTTGTTACACTGATTTTGGTTATAATCCATATTTTCCTGATAGTTAGGATTCCACTGAGAATCCGCCAAGGTCTTTTCGCCATTGGTACTCCTATCGTTGATAACCACAATATTATTTGAAGATTGGGCAGGAGATGGGCCAATCATGGTAGCAGATTCAGGAGCAATCATATCTCCAACATTCTTTCTCCTAAGTCAAGAAGGTGAATGTCCAACATTGCCCCCCTCAAGAATGTTGGGAGGGGTGTAGTATCATAGGAAGCGGCCATGTACCCAGTTTATGATAATTCCTGTAGCCAAAGACTTGATAGAATACTCACTTCCTCTCTTATACATGATGGTAAATGGCCCCTCCCAGATTGATCCAAGTTTGCCACTATGAGGAGTTATGCGATTGTGGTAATATAAAACCATATCTGACACTTGGAAGGAAGGTAAAGGAGCTTGGAGCTCATTGGCAGCTTGGCCTTCTTTGGTAACTGTTTTAGCTAAGTTGGTCATAGCCTCTGATTGAAGCTGAATGATGCGGTTAGCTAACCTTCACATGGCTTTCTCAGGCTCCTCTCCTCTAGAGAAGACATCCTTAGATAGAAGAGCAGGTATGCCTGGTCCCTGCCATACAAAACTTGGAAAGGGGACATCTTTAAAATCTGATGATAGCTTATTTGATAAGG
>JAKSZP010017958.1:0-23242 GCA_022478985.1 Massospora cicadina
ATTTACTTGAGAGGAGTGACAGTTCAGCTATTTTCAGACGCGTCAGAAACGCTGTCTTGAGAAGTTTATCAAGTTTAATACCAACCCTGGGGCCGTGTGGGTTACCCCAGAGTCTTAAGGATTGTAGACCCTCAGACGAATTTGTTGTGTTTCATTGGCTAAGTGCCACTAAAAATGAGGCGTCATGGTAAGTGTGGTTAACATCAAGCCCTATAAATTATCTCCAATTTTATACTAATAAAATAAAATTGTTTATCAATACAAGTTAATTGTTTAAAATACAAGTTTTTGTATTTGGTACTTTCTCATTGTACTAAGTTGAGGAATTACTTGTGATCAGAATGGTCAGGACAGCGAGCCATTGTCCAAGTATGTGACAGAATAATACAGCTCTAAAGTTAATTTCCAAGAAGTTTATATCCTGAATATCGTCACCGTCTGGTCTATTGTCTCCGTACAATAGGCGCTTTAAACTCCAACTTATCCCCAAAGAAGAACCAGACCATGTGAAATAGGTCAAAACTTCAACAGTCATAGATTTGGGGTTTTTTAGTAAATTAAGGAGGCAATTCCAACAAGGCCTACTTTATGTCTAAGATACTTCTGAAGTTCTTTTTTACCCTAATAAGGTAGACTTGCATCTGAGACCTAAAAGTAAAAGCAGACATAACAGCAGTAATAGCACCGTCCAAATTTAACTGGCCACATTCTACCAAAGTCTGAGCCCCCCAATAAAATCAATGAGCAAATTCTTTGTTAGTTTCATTTTGATGAGGATTTATGCCCATTAAAGCCTGTTTCTGAGAGGATAAGGTTTGTTCACTCCCAAATTCTTTTATCAATGCTTCCTTAACCTGGGACCAAGTAGAACAAGTCTTCAAAAGAGGTACCATGATATCTTGAGCTAATCAAGTAAGACAATTTGGTAAATCATTCATTTTTTGATGGTCTTTGGTCTCACTCAGAGCCTTCTCATATAAATAGAGGAAGAAGATGATACTGCCTTTCCCAGGAGAGCACTTATCCTTGAATACAGGTTTAAACCTCGTAGGAGCATTGGTTGTCAAAACATGCACTCCAGGTTGTTCTGATTGAGTGGAGATGTAAGAGTTAGAGTCAGAAGCTTGGGAAAAATACTAAGGATAGGAACCAGCGTTCTCAGTATGAATTTCACTAATTTGACGATTTATATCAGAATGTCCTACTTTTTTGTCCAATCTATGAGATGACTCAAAATTTGCTCCTGCTATGCCTTGTATTGAAGTTCCAAAGTTTCAATCTTCATTTAAAACATATCCCCTTTAGATTCACATACCTGTCGCAGGATATCAGCTTCCTTAGCCCATTTACCCAGATTATAAAATTTTTCAGATAAGGATTGAAGCAACAATAGAGGATCAATAGGTACCCCATCAGGAGTTAAATTACACTCCTTGGCAACTTTATGAAATTGCTCATGCAAGCAGTCAATCATGCTCATAAGAGAGTCAGCTTGCTGAAGGGATCCTGAATTCCCCTCAGCGCCAGGTGGTCCACAAGGCCCTTCAGCACCTGGGGGTCCACAAGGTCCATCAGCGCCAGGAGGTCCACATTGTCCTTCACCACCAGATGGCCCATGAGTTCCTTCAATACCAGGAGGACCTTGTTCCCCACAAGGACCCATAGTTCCCAAGGTTTTTTATACTTCACCAACTCAATACAAATTCCATAGTACAAATGCTCCAATTGGAAGAGGCGATTTTTAATTTCCTCTTCCACCAATTGATTATTAATAAAGAGTCAAGAAAGAGTATCTCTATTCAACCTGCATTTCCTGGGCTCGCTTCATTATTTGTTAATCAACAAAATTGTATATTCTGTGATCAAGCTGAACAAGTTTTGTTGTACTTCATTAAAAAGAATGCAATTAATAATAATAGTGTCACGGTTACCTTTTTTAAACTTGGAGGCAGACTTGTAGAACTCAGAAAGATAATTATTCAAGGATTAGAATCCTTCTAAGAAATTAAGCATCCCTTGATGATGCATTTCTACTACTTGTAATTGGTATAATGTAGGGTGTGATAATTGGTGTAAATATTGCTTGGTATCAATCCTCAGCAATTGAGAATTTTGAAATAAAGCCCTCATTGTAAGGTACAACATTAATCTGATATCAAGCAGAATGGATTCCACGAATTAGAACCCCCTCAAGCATCTGATAGATGATGTTTCTTAAAATCTTGGGCTGTATTTAAAGATTCTTAATAAAGCTTAAATTTGGACCATAAAATTCTAAGTTGGCATGTAATTCTGACATAGATGGTACCCTTGGGATTTTAGTTCTAGTGGAACGGAACCATCGTAGAATACTGCCTTGCTCATGATCTTGATATTCTTCAGGCAAAAAAGGAGAATCCATTGTAATGATTGATGTTTCACTGGTGCATAACTCAGAGTGCCCCTGTAGTGAGCACTACTTTTGAAGTTTTGAACTACACTTCAAAAATGGAAGGTATTCTATTGAAGGTACTTAAGTGCATTATTCAAAAAGATGCAAACAATAGTAAAAAATAAGGCTATAAATTGACCTAATTTTTATTAATGAAAGGATTGAATATTTATAGGCTTCAAAGTAGTTCAGGGTTTATCAGGTTATTTCGATTGCTGAGCAATCAAAAATTCTGATAACACCTGTTCAGGATAAGCATGATCGTTCTTATTAGACTTGACAAGAGTAGATGAATTGAGTTTCCCTCCGATATTATTGGGGGAATTTTTGGGGTAGAAGCTTTGGGAATGGAAGAATTTGGCAAAATCCCAATAACTATCTTTTTAAAAAATTCTCCCCTACCCTCTTAAAGTTGGACGCGCTGCTGCATCCCATGGCTGGGAAAGATGTTCCATTATGCTGGATGGAAGAGTGCCATTAGGCGTTCAACGCCAACAAGGAGTTGTTCCTAGTGCCACTTATTCTTAATAATGCAGATACCATGAAACTATTTGCCATAGCATGTTATGCCTTTTCCACTGCTGTAGGGAAGTTTTAATTCATGAGCATGATAGTATGAAACACCCAGTTGCATACTTTCATGCAAGTTCATTTCATTAGTTTAGTCCTGGGCCATCTTCAAAAAAAGTTGGCTGCAGTTTCCAGGTCTCTTACCCAGTGGAGGTACCTTCTCCAGGGCTCCCAGCATGAGGTGATGGTGTGGATGGACCACCAAGCCCTCATATATTTTTGAAAACCACAGAAACTGGCGCATCATCAGGTCCAGATGTATCATGACCTCTGTAGTTTTAATTTATATATGAATTTTTGAAAAGGGCCTTAAATATACTTCTCAACTTTTTGAGTCACAACTCTGCATTGTGTCTGGCAGAGGTAGATGAGCAGTAGCCAACTATGGTAATTTTACCATCCCAAATCTTGGTCATTTCATCTCCTACAATTTTAGCGGATTATTAGGCCTCAAACGTGCCTCTAATCACTCAGATTTTGGCAAACCAGTCAGTTTACATGGAGTCCTAGAGTTATTGGACCAGCTGGCGCTGCCAATGCATAAGTGGCTTTATTATTCATCGAGGAAGGGGAATTCAGTTTAGGTTAAGACTGTGAGTGCCGCCTCTTCTCTGCAACAAGTAAATTTAGGCTCATCATGACCCTCTGTTGTGGGTCATCCAGGCACTAAAAAAATTCCTCAATTTGGTCAAGCGTATGTACAACTGTCCAGGGATTTCTAAGGACATTCCAGTATGGATTGCTAGTTGTGTAATGTGCGCATGGGTGAAATCTGACTATTCCAGTCAGAATACCCTTCTCCATCCCTTGCAGCAGGCTGAGAGCTCGTGAACTTCAGTATTCGTTGGCTTCATTGTTGAGCTTCATAGCTCAAATGGGTATAATTCAATTATGTTCGTTGTAAACCATTTTACCGAGTTTTCTCTGTATATCCCTTGTTTGTCCACTACTATTTCTGAAAAGACCTCTTGCTTCTTTGTGCGGCATGTTTTCTACACGCTCAGGTTGCCAAAGGAAATTGTTAGTGACAAGGGGCCACAGTTTATGGCGCACTTTTGGACAGCCCTTCTGGCAATCTAAAAAAATAACCGTGCTGTTACACAGCATATCACCCCCAGACAGATGTTCAAACGGAGTGGGTTAACTAGATTCTCAAGAACTATCTCTGGTGTTACGCCGCTGCCATGCAGAAACCTGGATGGATGACCTTTCATTGGTGCATTTCACTTACAATAATGCCTTTCATGCTTCCATGGTGTTCTTGCCTTTTGAAGCCACTTGGAGTATAACCCTCATTTCCCCTGGGCCATGCCTTCACCCCAAGGTTCGGGCAGTGGCAGAACATGCACAGCGGATCTGGGTCACCCAATTCCTGGTCCTTGGGCATTTAACCAAAGCCATTGGCAATTACAAGCAGTTTACAGATCAGAACTATCTGCCCACTCCTGAAGTCAAATTGTGTTCTTCAGTCTTGATTAATACCCCCACCTGCACATGAAGGTGCCATCGTGAAAGTTTATGAGTAAGTAGTCAGGTCCTCACAAGGTTGTAGAGGATTTGGGAAGTGGCGCTTTCCAGTTAGTGCTCCACGCTCACTAGAAACAGCATCCCACCTTCTATGCATCCCAGCTATCACAATGTAAGGGTACACCACCCATGGAGCCTGAGATGATAATGATTGAAGACTTGGAAGAAGCAGAAGTGGAGGCTGTTCTGGCATCTTGTCATGCAAATCAATTGGTGAAGTACCTGGTGGTGTGTAAGGGCTTACCTTCATATGAAACTAGCTGGGCTAGTGCTTGCAACTGTGCCAATTGTCACAAGGTAGTATACCTTCCACATAGCATACATGGACACTCCTTATCCTCCCAGAAGGTTGCTTTCATCCAGGCGATCAAACTGCCCAAGGCGCACAAAAGTGCTGCACTGGCCAATTTCCTGGTGGTGGTGCTCCCCCATCACAAACAGGATAATTAATGTAAGCCTTGGGGAACCTCCCCTGAGGCTGGACCAGGAGCAGTTCCCAATTCTAACAAAAAGTGGAGAAAGCCAGCAGCCGTTCCTTTCATTACCCTGTGAGATTTAGCCCATGTGGTATATGAGAGATGGGTATGGTGTATCCCCTATAGATTGCGCCTCTTCCTCCCATGTTTACTACCAAAGAGTTGGTGGTTAAGATTTGGAAGATATGTCAGGAGTTGGCAAAGGCAGAAGCTGTTGCCAGTGGAAGGTGGCTAGCACATGTACCAGGAGGGGTATCTGCGAGTTTGATTTCCACTAGGAAAGTCAAGCCATATTTCACCATGGAGATCAAATTAATTCTGCTAAAACAAAGGGCACTAATTTAATATAAGCTAGAAAACCTTCATATGCCAGGTTTTCTCTAAAGATGGCGCAAATGAGCTCATCCTTAACATGTATGGGCATATTCAATCCTTTACCCACCTAATGGAGCTGGCCATATGTGGCCTGGCCAAGGGAGCAATCTGCTACCTACCAGAGATTTAGTCATTATTACGCCAAGCATGGTCACAGCATAATAGATATTCCTACCAACAAATTCAATGTGAATCCACCTGATTGGGTTAGATCTGAGTCAGTATCAATAAATGGTTTGGGACATCAATTTGCAATATTGAACCTGAAAGATTCTTGATAGCAGTACACATAGTCTCAGTTCCCCATTGTGCAAGAATTTAGGCAGCAGTCCTTGACAGGTACCTCTGTAAATTCTTTTTATTTCCCTACTGCCCTTTTAGTTTAATAATTCTTTTCTTAAAATATCCAAAGTCTATCTTGTAAAGTTTAGAGTTGCACCAATTAAATTAGTGGTGATGATTTCCAAATTCTAAAAAACCCTGGTTGGTCCTCATGGCTGCCTTAACATTTTCATCCGTCATTATGGATGGATATACCAAAGGTATTCTGGCTAGGATTTTGGGTGTTCATCCATCCAGAGCTCCAGGCTGGACTTATTAACATTATCAGAAAACTCCATGGCAACAAAAGAGTTGGTGATATATAAAAATAATTGGTTGTAAAGCTGATAGGGGTAAGAAAATTTTAAAAGCAGATCATGCAACTAAATCAAGCAATTTGATTCTAATGTTTAACAAAGAACACTTTTATTACATCTTTTATAATTACTTTTCTTAAGGTTAGCCATTCTTATGTTGATATCTTATTTCATTTGTAGCCATAAAACCTTTGGCAACCATTCACTATAATTTTACAAAGTAACCTTATATAGATCTTTGTTTAGCTCTCCATGGCTAAAAATTCCTCTTTAATGAAAATTGTGAGAAATTGGTAAACTTCAATCAGCTTTTGGTCTCAAGTACATCCAAGTTGAGCAATTAGTTTTGAGAATCTGACTCATATTCAGATAAAGAGGTAACATTCAAGATTTAGGCTTTATAGAACTACAAATTAAGATGAAGGTTGCAGATAGTTCATTGTTAGATATAAAATGGCATCTGTCTGTTCCATTAAATCTTTTTTACACCTTGTAGACTTTTAAAAAGTACATATAATTGAGCAAATATTAAGTTATATCATAGTACATTTTATAGAGAATATTAACTCAATTAAAGGAAGTTTGGCAAAAAGTATTTTGCATTGTTACAAAAATTAAAAATATGGATAAAATCTGATTTTTTAATTAAAATATATATACTAAAATGGGAGGATGGCACAACAGTAAGAGCAAGAGCCTGATAAAGGTGCCTCCTTAACCAATTCTAAGTGGAACCTTGGCAGAAGAAGTTGTAGTCATATGTGGTTATGCAACAATTGTAAATAGAGTAGTGAATACCAATGTGAAGAGAGGGTCCCTTCAGTGGTAGAGTATGTACTCAATGACCACTGCCTCCCAAGTTTGATCCTGGTAGATGAACTTTGGGTAGGGGACAATTTTAACTGTGTTAGCGTTGTGCACCAATGCCCCAAACTGAGATATTGAATGGTAAGGAGGACCATGGAGCTCCTGGCCTATCAGAACGCCATGCGTGGAGGTTTACAGGATTTATCCTCCTTTACCATTAATTCAATTTCCCTATTAATTAATGCAGTTTCATCCCCAGGTTGGCCACCTCAAATAGATTTGAATACCAGTGTTGACTATAAAAAGTATGTGATTCTTGAGCAGATGGACTGTTACTTTAATTATACTCATTTCCTATAATCTTGCTATTCATTTTTAAAAAAATTGGCGTGGTTATTTTTCTAAGGTTGGCCCACCTTAGATAGTAAGGTATACTAATCTTTTATTTTATATTTATAATTAGTTAAAATTATAAACGCTTTCTTGGTGCAATAAATTGTGCCATAGCCAATTATCTTTTTGATCACTGAATTTAATATGGCTTATGAAAAATTAACTAAACGTTTGTTAATTAATTCATATAAATTTTTATTGTTATATAGTTTTACCTTAGTCAAATAACCTTCTAGGTAACCTTAAAATTTCTTTACACCATCTAGTACTAAAAAAAATTTCTTTACAACGCAATCCTTTCTTAAAGATTAAACTAAAGTTTAAGATCAGTGTATAAGTTCTTTTAAGAGATTTGATTATCTAATACTCAAAATACAAAATTATGTTTGTATTTTAGATGTAAATTATTCAGAGCCTTCTTGTTTGCAGTAGTTGTTCAATTTAAATATAGGTAAAAGGCTGCAAGCAGAATATAACTTTTATCATTTAAAAAACTATTTAACTAGTAGAATGAGATTATCTTTCTAACCTTAAATTTGAGAAAGACTTTATATTGGGTAATTTATGTCATAGTTTGATACAAAATCCAAAGCAAGTTAGTACTACTAAGTATCTTTGTCAAAAGCAGTTTGAAATCTATGAAAAATTAGATTATTGAACGAAATTACATATCAATGACAGCTGATTATGAATACCTAATTATGACATACTCTATAATGATGAATAACTTCTTAACCTTTTTAAGAAAGTAAAGATCAAGCATAGAAGATCCTAAAAGGCTTGGTATATGTTGACAAACATGAATAAATTTATAAATAATATATCATTTTATCTATATAACTGACATATAATGATTTTGTTTAATACTCTTTACCCTCCGTAAAATATTGTCAGCAATATTTATATTGTTTTATCACCATGCTGCCTAATAACTTAACAAAAGTATTCAATGTCTTAGTTTAATTTAGGACTTTAAATATGATCACTATCAAGTACTATGATTTTTAAACAAAAATTACATCTATATAAGTTAGTTTTAATTTATAAATGCATCTAGTGGTTTATAGAATTTTTACTATTAATATAAACTAGATACTTAAATCAATCATAATATAATTAATCTATACATGAAATTTGAGTAGAAAGTAACTAGGGGTAAGCTCATTTTAGGATTAACCTTACATCAGAATGATAAAGGGGAGCAAGGGCTACTAACATGAAGGACTAAACCCAACGTAAAGAATAGTTGTACTCGATGCGTGGCGGCTCCCCCTTTTGGGTTGGGCACCACTAGTGCTAAAAAATAGCTGTACTCTATTTAAAAATACAGAAACTATATCTCAAATCTTATATAACGTTAGTCTAGGTCATGATATATACTACATAAAGTTTTGTATCTATTTGGCTTAACCGGATGCAGATTTGGTTTTATAAGGTTTATAAACCTTGAGCTAAAGTGCTTTATAACTAACTAGCCAACATTTTAGGGTATGAGAAGTTTGAAGGGAATTAAACTAAGACAGTTTTAATTGGTTTCTCGTGGCTTTAGGCTAGTTGCTTTATCAGATTCAAAATTATAATCCAATTACATGCATATTTTATGATACATGCTTTATTGAATGAGATACTCATCATATATAGATACCCTTATATATAGCAGATTTATTATAAATTATACATCAATGCAGTGAGTCTATAAGAAATCTATTCATTTCTATCTTATTAAGTTATGGTATAAAGATATATCAACTTTTTAGTATTATTGCAAGCTACGTAATTTATATTTTAGAGGATAAATTGAGAGCTTAAGCAAGCTTTAAAATATGATACCAATTATACAGGTTTTAACCCCAAAAGCAAAGTTTACAAGATTGGTATTATAAAACTTCATATGAAATTTTTCTACCCCTGTCTCATTTTATATCCTTTAGTTATATAACCTAACTAAAAGATCTATATAGCTGCCTTTAGTAGCAGTTAAAACCTTATAGGATGCATTAGCTGTCTGGCTATACCTTTAAAAATTTTGGTCTGATAAATTGGCGTTAATTTAGTTATTAATACCAGTTTCCTATACTTTGAGAAAGGTTTTAGTATAGATTATTAAATAACAACTATAATGAACTATATAAGATATCAAGGGTTTTAATATATAAAATCACCTAATTTATTTCATTGGGTTGTTTTGTATAAATTTCTACGTTTTATAAATGTTCAGCCAATTATTAGTTCCTAATTGATACCATTAGAAACTATAGCCAATTCTTCTGACATTATAATCAAGGGCTAGGTTTATACCTAAGAATTTTATATCGGTTAGTAAAACGTGGCCACTCTGCCTTTGATGCTTATTATTTCAGTACCTACTGGCTTCATACCGGATCTTCCAATCTATAAAAATCTAGTACTTTTAAAGGTAACCCTCTGTTATAATATACAAAAATATTTTCTCTAAGCATGCAGAGTTGCCGATAAACTCTAGTTTTTAATATAAGAGCATACTGCTGGGCTATGGTTTACTTTTGAACCGATTGCTATTACTTTATAAGTAAGCTTTCAATTATAAAGCGATACCCACTTTGTTTAGTTACTCTTAGAGATCGGATATTCGAGTACAAATATGTATTTTTATGCCAATAAAAAACTTTTTGGCTTTAATCCTTATAACATTTCTCTTCTAATTTTTAACCCTCCCGATTTGATATAGAAACTAGCGTTTTTTACATCAAAGCATGAATTGTACGGTACGGGCCAATGGATAGCCTCTTCATGAGAATATCGAGCATGCAACTATAAGAACAAGAATTAGACTTTCTGCACCAACAAAACATCAACTTAGTATATCAGCTTAAGCTTCCAACTAAAGTGGAATACTACAACGAATAAACCAACTCGGGTGCCCATGGCGTTCAAGTTAGAAACCAATCACCATCCGCTGATATAGAACCCACCAAAGGCGAAACCGCACCTCCCCTGAGAACATCTGCCGGCCAGAACCAAACCTGCGCTCCAGCCTTCCTTTTTGTATATGCATTGTACAATCCACAGATTTGACCGTTTAACCTAAGGATCTACTCATGGAAAGCTTGTTTCTTTCAAACATTAATAGTGAGGTTAGAGAAGCTTTCGCGAAAATCTACAACTCGGCTTTCCTCCTATTCTAAATTGTAAAATAGTACAAAAACTCAAGTAGGGTTTTCACCCATTCTAAAACCAACTAGGTTTATGAAAAAACGAAGACAGTACGCGACTGAATCAACCATGAGCAGAACGGTCAACCACGGGAAATTATAAATCATTGCACTACACTAGACTAAGCGAAAAAGTAAAACTTATAATTAGTTATAGATATTCCGAAAGAGCACGAGGCTGAGGGAATTCGGTATGTGAATGGAATGTCCAGCGACCTTCCCGGGTAGGAGGATGTATGGCTAAAAAGATTAATTTATAAAATATCAAGCAAGTTTACATTGCTGAGCGGTTGGGGCAGGGCCACCATTAGCACCAGAATAAGAATTCGGAGCACGCTGGTCAACATGTCGGACTGGCGGAGGAGGTGGAATTCTAGCCCCGGGGTTTCCCGAAGCGGGGCGCCCTAAATCTGTTGGCGGAGGTCGGGGTGGAGCTTTGCGTGGGGTAAATGTGGAAGACCGTGGGCTTGGTGCCGAAGCGAGGGTCTGACGATCAACACGCAAAGAATTTCCTAATGGGGGTAAAGGCGGAGCTCCTCGGGGCGGAGGTGGAGGAGGCAGGCCATCTGTTACTTTAGGAGGAAGCGAAAGCGGAGGCCTTATCGCTGACGGCGCACCAAGGCCGATTGCCGGTTTTAAGGGAACAGAGGTGGGCGAAGAAGAGTTTGGAATTGTAGGAGACTTTAATGATTGTATGAATGGAGATTGCGATCCAAGAGTTCGGGCCACATAGGTCTCTAAACGCGAACGTAAACATATGATGACTCAACTTCATACCTTCGTTAATTTTACCGGGAGCTGCATTCCCACGGCTCTTAAGCTTAGGGATGCCACCGGCAAATAACCCACCAAGGCCACCTGTAGGAGGTGTCGAGGTTGCTCCTAAGCTTGTTTCCCCACCGCTAGCTGAACCCGTCACTGTTCTACTCTTTCCTAAAGAAAAATAAATAAAATAAAAAAGGCGTACCTTCAATTATGGGCGCGGAGCGGTCATTGTGACAGCTTTTTTAAGTTTGGTCCCCTTTTGAATCTGGCTTAACAGCAAACTTCTATCTGCCCCTCCTGCTGGCTTAGCTGGCGTTCCTTTAGAAGCAGAAGGCCCTGGCGGCGGAGGCCTCGGAGGAGGTGGGCCTGGAGGAGGTGGGCCCGGGGGTGGAGGAGGAGGTGGTGGCATGGCTATACAAATATTTCGTTAGGCTTTTGCCTTCAAATAGTTAAAAAACAAAAAAGTGACAAAACTTGCTCCAGGAATTCGAGCTTGAAAATTATGCACAAACCTTTTGCAATAAATATAGTAGTTTTTTATAAAAAGATTTTCCCCAAAAAATACCAAAAATGGTTTTGAAATGATCTTTATAAAGTGAGTTTTGCTTTTGAAATATATGTTATTAAATATAGTTAAAAAGGAACTATCCATAAAATTTTTATAAAGCTCAAAGAAAACCCGGTCGGCCTGCCTTTAAAAATAAAAACTCAGTTAATGAGGATTTTATATACAAATTACAGATAGCTCTAAATTAAAATATTCGCTAAAACAACCCAGCATGCAGCATTTGGTAGATTAGGCGTAAAAGCAAAAAAAGTAAGAACACTCTATATTGATCAAGCATGTTTTATAATTGGCTAGTCCTACTCCGAGTGGAAATTAAAGATACAAATTGCTTAATACTTAAATATAAACACCAAAAACTAGAAAGCAACGAAAAAAATAAAAGCAGTACCTGTAGAGCTATAGTAATAAGGCGAAAACTTTAGGCGCGTAAAGTGAAAAGAACGCTCAAAAAGAAAGGTTCGCCGTTAAATTCTAACTGATTAATCTAAGTGGCAAACTAAACAGTCCCTTTGATCTCAACTGTTTCAAAAAACAATAAGGGTTTTAAACCGAAATCTTGAAAATGCGTGATAAATATTAAATAAAGATTACCAAAAATAAAACGAGAAGTACTCTAAAAGTCTAGCACAATATTTAATTATCTGGTAGAAGTAAACCACAAGTATATGTTAAGTTGGCTATCCTCGATCAGTGAAAGCGTCATAAATCTAATCTCGTAGAGCATTCTTCCATCATTTTAATTCGGTTTAATTTAAAGTTTTATATAGATACTGAGTCAACTATTTTTAGCTGAGTCCGACTGCCAATGTCACCCAATTAAGCATCGATGGTGCGGCAATTATGCAACTTTGAATTCATATTATTACGAAGATGGGATTTGCCAAGATTTCATAAGGGGATAGTCCTCCTACCTAGAATAAACGATATTTCGTAAGGTGCAATACGAGCACATCGCAAATATCTTGAGTGACCACGTTGTAAGGACGATACGATTCTCGGCCGACATTTTGAAGGGAAGCTGATTTCTCTTAGTTGAGGTGAATAGAAATCAATGCAAACTATATATATAATTTTTGGGAAAAAGACCTCCTTTAAAAAAAGCTCTAAAAAATATGAAACAATCGAGAAATTATGCCTCCTCAATAGAACCCTTTTTAAAGTCGGCGCCATCTTCCAACCTGACTTAAGAATTTTGCTCACAAATACAAATTATATCTTATGTCTAGATTGGGTCCAAGTGTAAAGTATAAGAAACTTTGAATATATAGTACTGAGCATATACATTATAAATACCTATTATAATTTATTTAAAATATGTCGCCGACTTCAAAAAGTGTTTTATTGAGGAGACATAATTTCTCAATTGTTTCATACTTTTTAGAGCTTTTTTTAATTGAGGTTCTTTTTTCCCAAAAAAATTTGAGAAGGCTCTTTTTCCCAAAGAAAACTTTACCCCCAGTTCTTCCCCCCAAAAAAATTAGTGCATTTTAAAAAGTGGCTCTTTTTCCTACTTTTATTAAATATTACTATCTCTATATATCATTTTTGGCCCCTTACTATTTCTCTATAAATTTAGACTCATTGTATATATATTATATATAATATCTTATAAACAAATATACTAATAATTCATTTTATTAAATTTAGATGATTTTATTAGTCAATTTATGCTAAATTTACTAATTGCTATCTACAAGATTCATTTTAATAAATTTAGGTGACTAGAATTTGGTCAATCCATGGTAGATTTATTGATTGCTATCTAAAAAAATTCATTTTATCATATTTAGATGAGTTTATTGGTCAAATTATATAAAAACAATAGCCATCTACAATGATTTAAGCTCATCCTGCCATGATCTCATACTGCCTGAATTTTGAACATACCCTCCAGCCATAGGACATATATCATAAGTGATTGTGCTAGGATTCAAACAACTGACAATTTAAAATTTAAGTTTAGAGCCAAAAGCTGAGCTGATTATGCTAGAGGAGGTATTTTTAGTGAAACTTCATGCTTTATTTAAAAAATAAATTTTGAGGGAAAGTAAGAGGGAAGGGCAGAATACTGGTGATTTGGCTGAGGGTAAAAGACCAGGAGTTTGGGCCACTAGAGATCTAGCACCTCTGACCATTGCTGATTGGCGATTGCCATTGCTAGCCACAGTTCTAGCATCAGCGAGCTTACAGGCCATTAATTCTTAGTTGATTAGTTGCCTCATTGCATACGATGAGTGATCTGGCAGGGAAAGCCAAATGTGCAGCTTTATAACACCTAGGGATTAAGCATGAAAATTTGGAGATCTGTCAGAGCTGATCAGATATAATCTGAATGGTCTTCATCACCAAACTCTTGTGATGGGGGCACTTGTTGCTCAAACTCTTGGCAATGAGAGCTGAATTAATCACCCATATATAACAATGGTAGATGAAGGCTTGTAGTTGGATTGGGGCCAACCTCAAGGTTTTCATAAAAAACAGATCCTGCGATGGGTGCAATTCTGTTGGCAATTGTTCACCCAATAGGATGTGTCACATCATGGACCAGTATTTTTTAAACATGGCGCATTCATAATATCAGTGTGCAATATCTGCTTCCAGTTCTGTGCATATGGGACACTCCTTGTGTGGATAATCCAGCCCACTGTGTTTACCCATTTTGAATGCACAGTTTAGGATCTGCCAGGTTGCCAATCTCTGCTTGGCTGTTACCAAACAGGAGTTCAGCCCCAAAATCAACTCCTTCACTGGGTAGTTGGTATCATGGCCTTTGGCAGCCCAGTCATTTAGGATTCTAGGATGAGTGGTTGGGTTGCGCCCAGGTTTCATGAGCAGATCCCTGTACTCAATTAGTGTCAATTTGTACCTTGTTTTGATCAATTTGGTGGCATATTCATTGGCTATTCATTTTGCTCCTCCAAGCTCATTGCAGAAATCATTGCAGAATTATGGTCCTTGACCTCCCTGTGGATTTGGTCATTATCCCAATCCAACCGCTCAAATGACCATCTGCCCTGGCGCACTGCCCAATTGCATAGTCACCAGTAATATGGAGTACCCTTTTGGGAGGGTATTCACAGGTGGTCTGCCATCCATTCACATATTAAATGAGGAGAGACCAGCTCTTGAAGGCCTTTGGCTCTTGCTGTCAAAATTCAGCAAGAAACTATGCTCGCTGGTGCTATGTGCCACTGGATTCCACAATGGAATATTTAAAATAAATAAACACTTCTTAAGAAAACTAAGTTTTTACTTTTTGTTGAAGTTTTTTAAGTTTTTTATTGTTTATGTGGGACAAAACCAAGAAAAGGTCCTTTTCTTGATACTAGTATTTCCTATTTAAACTAGTTCAAATTTTGAGACCATGGGTTTTTGAGGCTAAAGTATATAAAGCTGAGTCATCCAAATTTACGAATATAATATTTTGGCCTATCTGATTGAAGATAAATTTTTTTGAGGCAAAACTGACCCATGCGGTAACAATTTGATAAATTGTATCCAATCACCAGTGAGTAAAATCTTCTCACCTCAGAGGTGGTCAGACTCATGTGGTAATGATTGGTTAATTTGCACCCAATCATTGACAGGTAAAATCTTCTCACCTCGAGAGGGTTCAGATATAAGTGGTAATGATTTTTTAACTTTCACCCAATCATCGATGGGTAAAATCTTCTCACCTCGAGGAGGTTCATATCCGAGCAATATTGAACACCTCAAATTTGGCTGAGAAGTTGGATCAATCCCATTATAAGTTCTTACCTTGTTATGCTGAGTTTGGGTATAAATCATACTTTCCCAATAGATAGGATTCCACTGAGAGTCTGCCAAGGTCTTTTTGCCATTGGTATTCATATCATTAATAACCACAATATTATTCAAAGATTGGACTCCAATATTCTTTTCCAGAAGTTGAGAAGGAGAATGTCCAACATTGCCCCCCTCAAGAATGTTGGGAAGAGTGTAGGATCATAGGAAACGGCCATATACCCAGTTTATGGTAACTCCTGTGGCTAATGATTTGATGGAGTATTCATTGCCTCTTTTGTAGCTGATGGAGAAAGGTCCCTCCCAAATTGAAGCAAGCTTACCGCTTCTTGGGGTGATGCAGTTATGGTAGTATAACACCTTGTCAGCCACTTGGAACGTAAGAAGGGGGTTGCGGAGCTCATTGGCAGCCTGCCCTTCTTTAGTCACTGTTTTTGCTAAGTTGGTCATAGCTTCAGCTTGGAGTTGAATAATTTGGTTAGCTAACCTTCACATGGCTTTCTCAGGCTCCTCTCCTTTAGAGAAGATATCCTTAGCCAGAAGAGCAGGTATGCCTGGTTCCCTGCCATACAAAACTCGGAAAGGTGACATTTTCAAAACTGGTGATAACTAATCTGGTAGGCCATAAGGGCACTGGGTAAGAATTGATCCCATTGAAGTAGATCAGAAGAGGCCATTTTGCGTAGGATGGAAACTAAGGTTCCATTGGCTCTTTCCACTGCCCCATTGGTAGATGGATTGTATGGAGCTGAAAAAAGTTGTTGGGCTCCCATGGAGGTGGCTAGGAGTTTGACTACTCTGGAGGTAAAATTATTGCCATTATCACAGAGTAGTACTTGGGGGCAGCCATGCTGAGCAAAAATGTGTTGATGTATAAAAGTGGCAGTTGCCTTAGCTGTTTGAGCAGGAAGCACCACAGCTTCAACCCACTTAGTGAAGTGGTCGATGGCTACTAAGATAAACTGGTTACCACTGGTAGTCTGGGGAAAGGGACCTACGTCATCAAAACTAATAGTGTGAAAAGGTTGTTGTGGGGTAGTTGGTTGATACTGGTATCTAGTCTTGAAACCGGATTGTTTCTTGCACATAAGGCAGGCTTCCAAGACATCAACTATAGCTTCCATCATTCTATCCCAATAGTATCGATCCTTAAGCCACTCATAAGTTTTCTTTGCCCCTCCATGGTATAAAATGGAGTGAGCTTTGAGGATGGCAGGTACGCGTTCTGAGGGCTGGAGGTAAAGCCACTTCGCCCCCACCCGCTTATACAACTTCCCATTTTCCGCTTTGGTGTTGCGTGAGTGGCGGGCTAACATCTTCTGAACTGGATCATCTTCATCCTCCCATTCATTGGGAGTCATTAATAGATAATGCAACCTTTCTGCCTCGCTATTATCCAAGTGGAGGACTGGCAGACGAGACAACTCGTCCACATTCATATGATGACTTCTGGCATGATGTTCAATTTTCATATCATAAGGCTGGAGCTTCAGAGCCCAGCGAGCTAACCGCCCAGTAGGGTCCTTCATAATTTGCAACCACTTCAATGAAGCGTGGTCAGTAACTACAGTAAAGGTGGTTTTATAGAGGAAAGGGCGATAGTGCTTTACATCCAACAAAACAGCCAGGCACTCCTTTTTTGTTACACTGTAGTTGCGTTCAGGCTTTGAAAGCATCTTACTGAAATAAGATACCGGATGATCAATACCATTTTCATCTAGTTGGCCTAAGATGGCCCCAACGGCGTAGTCTGAGGCGTAAGTAAACAAGATAAAGGGTTTTTTGTAATCTGGGTGTCATAGGATAGGGCGTCGTTGTAATAGCTGCTTCAGGGTCTCAAAAGCGGCTTTTTGTTCAGCGGCCCATTGGAAGGGGATATTCTTCTTCAGTAAGCGAACAAGGGGCTCACTGAGTTGTGAGAACTTAGGGATGAACTGATGGTAATACCCCATCATCCATAGAAACACCTGTATATCCCACAAATTCTTAGGGGGAGGCATATTTGCAATGGCTTCGACCTTGTTTTGTAGTGGTTGAATTCCTTTTTGCGAAATGATGTAGCCAAGGAAATCCAATTTTCGCTGAAAGAAGGTGCACTTTGATGGTTTCAATTTGATATTTGACTTATGTAGCCTTCCAAAAACCTCCTTCAAGTGATCCAGGTGGTCGTTGAAGGTTTTTTAGCACAGTAATATTGTAAAGATAAACGATAACGCAGGTTAGCTTTAAGTCTTGCAAGATGTGATCCATCGCATGCTGGAAAGAGGAAGGTGCGTTGCACAACCCTTGGGGTAATCGCGTGGGTTGGAAAAGACCTTCACTGCATATCAAAGCGCAGTTCTCCTGGTCCTGTGGAGAGAGGTCCATTTGCCAATAGCCACTGGCCAAGTCCATGGCTGAGAAGAAGTTCGAGCAATTAGTTGGGCCAGGGCATCATCAATGCGAGGGATAGGATAGCTATCCTTCTTTGTGAGGTTATTTAGCTTGCGGTAGTCCATAACTACCCGGTGACCTCCATCTTTCTTTTTTAATTAATAGCAGCAGGGAAGACCAAGGGCTTTTAGAGGGAACTAGCAACCCTGCATCCAGTAACTGGGTGAGTTCTGTCCTCATATGCTGTTCCTCCACCTTTGACTTGCAATATGGTTTTGACCAAATGGGATGAGCATCACCCACATCAATGGAGTGGTACCAGCCCTTCATGTGGCTATAGTCATGAGCTGACTTGGAGAATATGTCGCTATAGTCATCAAGGAGATTATGAACTTTCTCTAGCTCAGTTGGGGTTAACTCATTTGAGATATGGACGTTTGGTAAGGTACACACCAGGTTGTCCATTATCAGGCCCAAATCTGCCATGGAGCTGATGGAGTGGATCTGTTCAACATCCTCCACAGGGATTAAAAATCCTCAGCCAACCTCTTGGTGTTTCCGTATGACCATGTCCTTTGCAGTGAGGTTTCCCAACAGTAGAGTAATAGGTCGCTGATAGGCGGGGTCTAGTAGCCCAGGTAATACATGAGGCTTAAAGGACTAAAGCCCTCAACACTTATGAGGTGCAACAAACAGTAGTGTGGGATTTGGAGCGTGATTTTCGTGTCAACCACTCGTTGTTCACCCGGCTTAATCACCATCTCATCTGCCACATATAATGGAATAACATCGCTAGCCTCCACAGAATTGGGCAATTTCTTAGTATTGCGCCCAGAGGTGACATAATGTAAAGGCAAAGCGGATAAAGGGTATTCAACCAGGCAGGTGTAGTCATACTTGAGGAGTTCTTTGTTGGATAAGATTAATGGAACTTCGTAGTTCATTAGAGATAGGAACCCTTGCTTCATGTTAATGATGCCTTCATAATCGATCATAAACTGAGTACCTATGACCATATCATAGGAGTTATTATCTAAGGCCACAGCGGGGGCTGAAAGGATAAGCTTCCCAATGCAAATGGGAATAGAGGAGTAAGCGCCAAGGGCGCGGGTATTGTTTGGGCCCGCAGTTCCAAACTCCTTGGCATAATCCAAGTCAGGCATCAGTTTAATCTTTTTCATCAGCCAATATGAGATTACATTCACTGGGAACCTGTATCCAGGATAGCCATCACCCAGATTTTGTGAACAACTACTTCAACCTTGGTAAGTGTGCTTCCAAAGTTGGCTGACAGCGCTAAGACCTCCTTGAGATGAAAAGTGGAGGTTAATTTGCGTGAGGTCTCAGGGTGAGTCTCAGAATAGACTGCATGGTATGCCCTCGCTGTAAAGGGCGAATTAAGCTCGATAGGAGCTGATCAGCATCGCTGGCTGTGTCAATAGTTTCCATACAACCTATAACTTGGCGGAGGTAAGTATCCTTTGGTATGATGGTTTCATCTCCTTTGGCGTTTAGGCGATCAGGGACCTCCACTTCCGTGGGAGCTCCCAATAAGTAGTACCCAACATTATTGTAACCCCCCTCAGAGTCGGCCTCAGGGGTATTCTCAACCATGGGCAAGGTTGCAATTGAAGTGGGGGAGACAGCCATGAGAGATGGGGTAATTAGCTTCGCTTTAACCGGCATTTTTACAACCCCAGTAGTTCTGGAGGATATAACCTTAGGGCGAGCACCTATTGACTGAGCTGAAGGGGGAACCACAGTAGTGGTCTCCGCTTTGCATGAATGAGGGATGTTCGCTTTAAGTCGCACCAAAACAGCAGGTTTGGCAGGGAGAATAGTCACAGGTGGCCTTACTTCCAAAGGTTAATAGGCCGCAGCTCACTTAAAGGAATATGGGCGACGTCTAACAAAGCCTCCTTTATATCACGGAAAGTTTGTAAAGTGGCGTTTCACTGATATGATATGCCTGGCGAGAGAGGGTTGTGAAGCTAACCCTGTTAATATGGTGATGATAGCATCATCCAAGGTAAGCAGGTTAGACGTAGCCAGCCTTTGAGCAGTGAGATAGAACCGCTCAGCAAAACTAAAGAGGGTTTCACCCTCATACATGGAAAGGCGCATGAATCCTGATTTTCCCTGTATAAGCTCTGCTTGGATCCAAATTCAGCCAAAAGGGCCTTCTTAACTTCTGGCCAGGTGTGCTGAGGATCCAGGTGAGGAACAATTAACTCTTGGGCTTTGCGGCTTAAAAAAGGAAGGATATACTGAACTTTATGTTTATCAGTGGCGCCATCTATCGCAGCTTCATAAACGTACAAAAAGGAAGCAATGCTCCCTTCACCCGGGGTGTATCTATCCTTTATAGGTAATTTGAATGGCCGTTGCTCTATCCTTTTGAGACGGGAGAAAGAGCTGGATAGTTGCTTCTCAAGAGCAACTAATCGTGATTCAGTTAAAGAAGAACTAGAAGAGCTGCTCACGTTTACAGCCTCCATTTTAGTAACTACAGTTTAGTGCTCAGGCGTGCCCCCTGTAGTGAGCACCAAATTGTCAAAATCCAGCAAGGAACTATGCTTGCTGGTGCTATGTGCTGCTGGATTCCACAATGGAATATTCAAAATAAACAAACAATTCTTAAGAAAACTAAGTTTCTACTTTTTGTTAAAGTTTTTTATGTTTTTATTGTTTATGTGGGACAAAACCAAGAAAAGGTCCTTTTCTCGATACTAGTATTTCCTATTTAAACTAGTTCGAATTTTGAGACCATGGGTTTTTGAGGCTAAAGTATATAAAGCTGAGTCATCCAAATTAGGGAATATAGGCTTTCAGCCTATCAGATCGAAGATAAATTTTTTGAGGCAAAACTGACCCAAGCGGTAACAATTTGATAAATTGTATCCAATCACCAGCGAGTAAAATCTTCTCACCTTGGAGGTGGTCAGACTCATGTGGTAATGATTAGTTAATTTGCACCCAATCATCGACAGGTAAAATCTTCTTCCCTTGGGAGGGTTCAGATCCATGCAATATTGAACACCTTGAATTTGGCCGAGAAGCTGGAGCAATCCTATTATTATTTCTTACTTTATTATGCCAAGTTTGGGTATAAATCATATTTTCCTGATAGATAGGATTCCACTGAGAGTCTGCCAAGGTCTTTTTGCTATTGGTATTCATATCATTAATAACCACAATATTATTCAAAAATTGGACTCCAACATTCTTTTCCAAAAGTTGAGAAGGAGAATATCTGACACTTGCCCAGTTCATGCCCCATGCTAGGGTCAGGCAGCGCATATGTTTTTGTGTTAGTTTAAGAAACAATTTCACCCAGATCCGCCAAGCATGGGATTTGAAGTTCATGAGGCCCATGCCTCCTTCACTCTTCCTTTTTGACAAAGTTTTCAGTGCTATTGGTGCTTCTTTGCCTTGACCATAGGAAGATACAGAGCATTGTCCTGATTTTCTTCTCTAGGTTTGAGCTCATTGGCAGCACATGGGCGATGTACCACAACTTGGAGAGAATGAAGACATTGATTGTCTGTACTTTCTCTTCAAGGAATAGTCTGGCACTCTTCCAGCAAGCCATATGAGTCTATAAGCTTGACAATACCTCTTGTTAGGTTTCCAGTACTGCGGGTCCCCTATCATTGAAGAGTATCCTGAAGTATCAGATTATCTGGGAGTTCATGATCGGAGTTGTGTCAGATGGTGTGCTGAAGTTTGGGATGCTGATCCTCATTACTGAGGTTTTTGCTAAGTTGACTTTTGCATTTGAGGCTAACTGGTATAGATCTAGAAGTTCTTTGGCGCCCTGGAGGTCAGTCAGTGAGCTTATGCCTACTACCGTGTCATTGGCAAATTCTAGCATTTTCAGTGGTGTTTGGTTTGGGTGGTATATGCCCTAGAGTTTTGTGTCCGCTGCCACCAACAAAATGTTGGCTGCAAAATTAAACAGTATTGGTGACATAGGGTCACCTTGTCAGAGCCCCTGCCTGACCGGGATATTGTTGGTTATGCCATCTGCAATGACCACCTTAGTTACCAGGCTCAAGTACAAGGTTGATATCCATGCTCAGAAAGTGTTGGGGATACCAACCGCCTTTAACGCCTCATGTAGGAATGACCACACCACTTGGTCATATGCCTTTTCCATTTTGAGGAACATAAGATACCCCTGTTCAGTTCCCCGTGCATCCTGGAGTATGTTTTGGACTGCCCCAATGCTGTCCCAAATACTTCAGCCCTTGATGAATCCGTTCTGGGCCTTATGGAGCATGCGCGGTGCCGTCACCATCAGCTGATTTGATAGTATGCGCGTTAGCAGCTTAGAATTGGCGTTTGATAGTGCTATCAGGCACCAGTTCCAAAGTTGTCATTGGAGTCCCTTTTTATACAAGAGTACAATTTGAGTCTCCTGGCCCCCCAGAATTTGTTGCCCATTTCGCAAACAATGGTTAAAGAGGGCTTTTGTAAGTTCTGGGGAACGTCCACTGACCGTTGATTGGGCCCTTTTCCTGTTACCAAGTAAGAAGGTATTGAAGAGGGTGGCTGTACCCCTCATTACCCAGGGCGACCTTGCCCACGTGGTAGACCAGTTCTGGGTAACAGCTCTTCCACTTCAAATTCCTCCCTCAGTGCCCACACTCACCTTGGCAGAACTGGTACAGTTAATCGGGGAAATTTGTGCCAAGATCGCCAAATGAATTTGATTGACCCAAAATTGAGTGGGAGTCAGCCCAATAGTCAGATTTCATGTAGTCAGAAAGGGATGATGACTGCCCCATTGGCTGGAATGGCCAATGGTTTCGATTTGGCTAACGCTATGATCAAAAATATCAACCCCCCAAAATTGTCAGGGATCATCCCCAACGGGTGGATAACAGCATTGGATATAATTGATGAGGGTTCAAAAGCTTCCTGCTGGCAAATTGGCCGTTGCACCCAATGCAATGCCTCTGACCAAACATATGGCCCAATGACCGGGCATGGGCAGGTTGGGCGTCCCAAACCCATTCCCAACCAAATGGGCCCGCCCCTATGTGAGAAGGCCTTGGGGGATTCCCACTGCTCGTCAAGTCAAATGCCGTCATGCTAACCATCAAAAATGTATCTGAGCCTCAGTTCAAACGTTTGAGGTCAAACTGACAGCAACTCGGCCTGCTGCCAAATCCTTTGATGTCAGTTCCCAGTCAAATTATCTGTTCCCCATTCCCAAACAATTCGCCAGTTAGGTCAAACTTGTGAGACCCAATTCCAACTTGTTTCCCCTCTAAATTGACCACTATTTAATTAGTCGCATCACACTGAGAAAATTGTTGGTTGATTTTTCTTTCCTAAATTTTCATTAAAAAAACTTT
>JAKSZP010017959.1:0-23175 GCA_022478985.1 Massospora cicadina
TTTGTGCTTCAAGTTAAAAATGGAGGGCAAATTTGCTGATAGTTTCCCCCTGATTAATGCTGATACCCTTGAAGGTCTGTATTTGGTTGGTTAAGATTAAAAGGCTCCCAAAGTCCTGAATCAAGGCTGTATTAGCATCAGTCCAAGTATGACAATGTATCAGATGGGGACCATGATGTTTTGAGCCATACAGCTAAGACAGTTAGGCAAGTGCTTAAGTCGCTGGGTGTCAGTGGCTTCATCCATAGCATTTTCATAACAAAATAAGAAAAGAGAAGATGATCCTTTTTCCTGGGACATACTTCTCTTTGAATGATGGTTTGAATGTGCCACTGGGGGGTTAATAGTCAAACAACATTTATTGTCATAGGACCATTTCTTACCTAAAGGGGAACTGTTATTGCTTGACGTTTCATAAGTATGGAGGGCGTCCACTTTATTTTGTAAGGTGTTGATATTCTCAATTATTGAGACAACCCAATTTTTGGTGGTACAAAGGGCCGATTTGGTGGCAACAAGAGAGGATAACTGCTGGCTAAGCATCACTTTTCAAAAATCAATTCAGCCTTGAAATTAGCTCCACTAAAGAGATTTACAAAAACTATTAGCAAATATGGCGGGAAACACCGCAAAAGAACCCGCGGGCTCTGCCAAACGAGCCAGCACCACCTTCAAATGAAGCAACCCTCGGTTACCCACCTCAGGGTCAACCAGAATCACCCGCTCTCAAGCAGTGGCCATGAAAGCAGGCACCACCCCCCAACCTGGAGCTACTTCAACTAGCGCCAGTTCACCTGATCGCACTTCTGCAACCTGCACGCCCAACAGCTCTGCATGCGCTACCTCCCACCAACCCGCTGAGCCCCCTCCAACCAAGAAGGCCATCAACCAAGCTGTTTTAATGGCGTCTGCTCAGTTAAATGCAACTCAGCCCATCCAGGCATTCACATCCCCATTGTGTCAGCTAATTCAGCCCCATCTATTATTGCTGATGACGTGTTTCTGGCTCCCCCCATGAGGGGCGATACCCAGCTACCTGGCCCCCAAACCCTCAGATGTAAGGTTGGATTAGCCGCACATTCTGGTTCACTAAGCACCAAATTGGGACAATCTACTCTTCCCAATGGGGATTCAAATGGTTCGGATTTTGGAACTTCACACCAGTTCCAAACTCACCCGTCCCATTTAAACCCCATAATTGGCACTTCTCAAGAGGGACTTTATCTCCATATGCTGAAAACGACCAATTCACCAATCAGCCAGTGAGTTTTGCACACGAAATCACAGCAAATGCTCAGGCTGAATTTACCCAAATATATTGGGATGGTGATGAAACATCGCCCTCCTCCCAATTGGCTGGAGTTAATTCCAATCTGGATGACCTCCCCAATTTAGCGAGGCCCAACAATCCACCCCTCAATTCAATATGATGCCAGCAACTGCTGTAACATTCCAGCAACAAGGGAACTCCGCAAACTTGTCCAAACCACCAGCTCACGCTCAACCCGCGATTGCAGCCCAAAGCAAACACAAACATACCAAAGGAGCCACTGGGGCGTGGCAAAAACCTCTGGCACCAACGATACTCAAAGCTGATCCCCATGAAGTGGCGTTTATTGCTGATGTTAAGAAGAAATGGGCCGAAACTAGAGCGCAAAAAGCTCTACCTCGCTCAACCCTCTCCCATGCAATTCGCCTTTATTATGGGCATAAACCTGTTGAATTCTATATGGAGGATTACTTCTCATACTTTGAAGCGATTGCGGAGACATTCCCAATTAACACCACCATCCATGAATCAGTGGAGGGCCACTACATCGATGTGGGCTTCACTGAAGCTGCCCTAGATGACCATGCTGCCACCCTCTAGGTCATTATTCCGCGTGGATCTCTTCGCATCTCCCGCACACGCTCTCACCTGGAGAAAATTTTATGGGTTACTTTTTCCAATTAACCAACGACTGTTGATCCTGAGTCTCTTAAACTGGCACTCCATCATGGTTTAATGTAGTTTGGGTCTGTTCTTTCAGTGGACTTTAGCGTCCCCTCTTACTATGCTCCCATTCAAAGAGCTCGCACTGCTAGGGCGTCGTTCATCCCCTCCCCCACTGTATCCCGCAACATTAAGGTTATTCCTCGTGTGGCAATAGTTGGGGCATGCCCTGAGATATTTTTTGTCGACCCTGATCAGGCGCGCCCCCGGTGTTCATGGTGTAACGCCCTTGGACACTTGTATAGTGGCTGCACAGCTCGAAAACAAGCCCTCTTAGCCACCACCCAGGGGCCTAAACCAGGCCAAAAACGATCCCACGTGGCCGCAGCAGCAATTCCACAACCTACATAATGGGTTCCCGTTCAAGACCTGTCCCCTGAGGCCTTACGCCTAGCAGTTGAAACAGCTAACCCCACTATTAGTATGGGATACCTTTGCGCTCATGCCCCCTTCCAGTGGGCACCCCCTCCAATATCCCAGAGTCAACTCCCTCTCTCACCAAGTGCAAGGCATCTCCCACAGGGTGCCCCTCGTCAGCCACCCCCACTCAGGGCTCCGCGGCACCCCCACCAACCTCCACCAGCGATTTATCGCATCAACCCTCAGCTCCCAATGGAGCTATGCCCACCAGCATAGACTGGCAACCTGCGGCCTGCGGTAGAAGTGTCATCTCAAAGAGTCCTACCCCAACCCCACAGTCCATTTCGCGCGGATCCTTTGCAGTGTTGGAGGAAGTGAATATGGACTCAGACTCATCATATGGGGACACCGCGGATGTCGCCATTGAGCATCCTCAGGTCCTTCCCCTGCAACGGAGTGGGGGCAGCATCCTAGGCTGGCTTACTGGGTCCTCCGCCCCCCACCCTCTCCTTCCCCTCAGAACCCTCGACACTCCTCACGGATTGCAGCTAATAGTCAAGCTAAAGGACTCAAAACTATCCGCCTCACAGCAGCAGGTTTAAGCGCTGGCAACCCCTCAGGACATGGAGGGGAACAGCTATGAGTCTCCATGGTAGCACCCTGGACCTGCAATCCATCAACGCAAATGGGTTGCGGGACTTTAAGCGGAGAGCCCGCCTCATCCACAACTTCAGGTCAGCACAAATTGACATCGTTGCTGTCCAGGAGCCTTATATCCTCCCCCACAAAGAATCTGCATGGAATGAACAGTTTGGAGGCAATTCCTTATGGACAAACCATGCCGCCCTTATTGTTTTGAATCCCCGGGTTATAACCCATTCTTTTTCACAATATCTAGGTGGCCGCCTCATACTGGCCAAACTCACCACTCCTGACTTCTCCTTCTTCGCTGCAAGCATCTACCTGCCTAATGCAGGTCAGGAGCAAAATCGGCTCTTGGAAGAGCTCCTCCAACTCAATCTCCCACGGAATACAGTTCTCTTGGGAGATTTCAACACAACCATAAGTCGCGTCCGTGACTCTTACCCCCTGCAGCAAAGGAACGCCCTGGATCAAGTCGCCTCCAGGATTTCCTTCGCCTGAGTGGCTTTATAGATGCGCTTCCACCCTCCGCGTCTGGCCTAGGTTGCATGACTAGGATCCAGTATGATGGAGGAGCTTTCCAGTCAGCGTCACGCATAGATATGGCACTGATTGGCCCCCTGCTAATAGGCCGCGTCTCCTCTCCCATCTCTCGTGACAACCATCTGAGTGATCACAGGTCACTCACCGTTGTCCTCACCACCACACTTAGACCGTCGCATAGGTTCTGGCCTAGGGTTGCCCCAGCTCTTCTCAACAACCCCTTCACTAAGGAGAAGCTGTCTATGACCATCCAGGAGACTCTCACCTCCTCCCCACCCCACCTGCTTGACCACAAGGATAGATGGGCGGTGACCAAGGAGGGCATCACCCGAGTTGCTTACAACTGTGCCAAAGCCCAGATGACCGCAGCTCGCTCCAGAGTCAAAAGGGTGGAAGCCAGAATCAGACATCTGGAGCGAAACTGCCAGCCTTCGCCCTCTCCCAGATGGTTGGAAGACTGGGAAGCGGCGCAGGAAGCACTCCGCTTGGAGCTCACACTGCAGGAAGAACGGGCAGCAAACTTTACAACATCTCGTTACTATGCTCAATGGGAACGCCCCACCCGCTTCTTCTTTCAGAAACAGAAAGCCCAGTCAACAGCGCAGGATATTACTGCACTAAAGATTGGCACTACAACCACTTCGGATAAGGAGGAAATCACACAGGAACTACACCGCTTCTACTCCAGCCTCTTCCATGCCACCCAGGTGGACCCGTCGGACATCCAAGACTTCCTGTGGCGGGCTCCAGAGCCGCCCATTGACCTATGGGCTGATGAGGCTCTACTGGCGCCTATTTCCATCCAGGAGGTGATGGAAACCCTTCTGAAATCCCCCCAGCTTAAAGCCCCAGGCATAGACGGAATACCCTTTGAGGTGTACCTTCTGGAACCTGCGGTGATACCCAGAACCCTCCGCGACCTCTTCGCTGCACTCTTGGTGAATGGCGAGGTCCTCCCTGAATCCAGAGGCTCAATCACAACCCTCATTCACAAGAAGTCAGACTGTGAGAACCTGGCGAACTGGCGCCCCATAGCGTTGATCAACACAGACCACAAGCTCTTCACAAAGCTTCTGGCCAACCGCATCACCAAATGGGTGTCACCTCGCCTCTCCCCATCCCAGCACGGTTTTATTCCGGAGAGGTCGTTATGGGACAACTATAATGACCTTCACGTGACTTTGACTGCTAACTCTCGTAAGGTGAATGGCTTTGTGGCTCTCCTGGATATGGAGAAAGCATATGATCGGGTGGCCTGGAAGTATATTGATGCTTCCCCGGCCCGCTTCCATCTCCCCCGCAGCTAGACGCTGGATATCAGCGCTCTATGACCAGCTCCACACCAGAGTCCTGGCGCCAATGGGTTTTACAGTGGCAGTACCAGTTGGACAAGGTCTCCGGCAAGGGGACCCCCTGAGCCCTATCTTTTTTAACATCACCCTTGACCCCCTCTTGGCCTCCTTACAGGACAAGCTAACAGGGATTCTGGTTCCAGGTAAAGCCCCCACCCGCACCATGGCATTTGCAGATGACACCGCCATTGCATTTGGCTGCCCTGGGGATGTTGCCCTCGCTGCTTTGACCATTGAGAGGTACACCAAGGCGTCCAACGCCATGGTCAACACCTCCAAGACAACAGTTGTACAGGTCGGCTCCCCCACCTTCCCCCCACCACTTGGTATTGAACCTGTGCGCGGTACCCTCCGTCACCTGGGCGTTCTCACCAACCAACAAGGAGTTGCGCTAAAAGACAATGAGGACTTGCTCCTTGCAGCAGTTAACTCCAGAATTGCCAGCTGGAACCGGTGGCACATCACACCCCAGGGTTGAGCTCTGATGGCCAATGTGTTCCTCCTCTCCAAAGTCTTGTTCCTAGCGCACGTCTGCCCATTCACAGATGCCTTTTATACGCGGCTCAATGTACTCCTCCGCTGTTGGATATGGGGCTCAAACCATCCACCTTGGCCCTCTCAACCATTGCCTGACCCTGCAATGAAGGGGGCCTAGGGCTTCTGGACACGCGATCCTATGCCGCCACAATCTTCCTGAAGTTCATATGGCCGATTGTCTGATGGGACGCGACCCCCATGCCACAATGGGCGCCCGCCCTCCGCCAGTCAGTGTCAGCAGCTCTGGGTCTTCCTAGAGCATCTCTGACCTCATTAGGGGAGTGGCTCACAAACCACCCAGGCCATCGCCTGAAACCATCCTCATCCCCCTACTGGAACCAGGCTCTCCTTGCCCTAAAACGAGTAGGCGCGCGGATCCACCGTGCCTTCCCATACAGAAGGGAAGGACCTGACCTCAGCCCCCGTCGCCATGCAATTGTGCACAATGGACAAGTTGTCACAACTCGCCTCAACCCCCAAGATTGTCCTCCCATCCGCCCAAGACTCCTTGAGCTCCTCCCTCCGTGATATTTGACCTTAAGGAATTGTGGAAGGACGTCTATCACCCCATCATGTCAGCAAAGGTGTCCAACACCTTATGGAGGGTGCTCCACTGTTCATACAGGACAGGGGACCAGACTGGCCCTACCTTCCAGCACCAAAGCTGCCCCCGCTGTGCGGAGCCTATTGACTCCCACCTCCATCATTTTTTCACCTGTCCAGGTGTTGCCACATTTTGGCCAAAGGCCCGCGCGCTCCTCCATGCTCAGCCCTGGTCTGGACACCCTGTGCAAGACCTCATGTTTGAGCAGACATTTCCTGGTTGCCACTGACCCCTCCGTGTCCTCGCCTATGCCACAGCCATCTGGACCATCCATAACTCCTTCCTTTGTGCTGCCTTTGACCAGCAGATGTGGACCCTTCTACACATGATCACCCACTTTCAGGTACACTTTGAGATGGCCCTGAAGGTCTGCACTATGTCGCCAACCCTCCCCCGCTCAGTTGTCACTGCATCACGGCTCTGGCGCGCAAACCCCCTCCCCTTTCTCGATGCCTCCTCCCTCCCCTTCCCTCGCCTCAGGCTCTTAGGAGCCCAGGCGTAATTCAATAAACATCGATGAATTCCCCCTCAGGTTGGGACCATCTAGTACTAAAAAAAGATAGGATAACTGCCAAATTATGCTTTTGACTCAGTAGTTGCACCTCAAAATTTGAGTTGGTGTTGCTCAAAGTGAGAAATTGTTGTTTATCCCGCGCATCATAGCAGGGAAATTAACCAAGAGGTTAAGGCGTTCCTGATCTAAAATGAGATTGTACGCTGGATTGTTTTTGTTCATAGTTGGGTTTTTAATTACAATATTTACCATGAACTAGGGATGGACCTGTCAGGGAGCAATAGTTTTGTTGGGACCATGGGTGTAGTACCTCATATTCCTCATTAATTTGAGGCCAGGGGACCCAAAGTTTCAGGGTGTTGGATTTCCTGGTTTTTCTTCTTTTGGTTGAGAAGTTTTTTCCAGATACTTTGTCTGGAGAGGCGATTCCTAATAAAATTATATAAATTTTTACTTAAAATAGCGTAAAGGAAAAAAAGCGTAGTATTTATTTCAGTCATGCATCATTATAAGGATTTTTTGTTTTAGTAAATCCCCAAGCTAAGATCTAGACTAATAACAAATTGGGGATTCAGTGGGAGGTTAGTAATTTTGGTCCAATAGGATTCACTCGCCTCATTAATCAGGTTTGAACACCAATACTAGGTCATGGAATGTTATTGGGGATTGTCCCTGATAGGGCTTAGCTATTTGACCAACTTGGGTTCAATTCCCATCATTGACCTCATTTAAATCTCCCATTCAGGTTGAATTCTCAACATGGTTAATCAAAAGATTTCTTTATACCTTTTTTGGTCTACCATCAATTCCCTTTTAGTGTTTGATTAATCAATATTCTTCCTATCTTGTATGATACTTTGGCATCTGACATTACCCCTTTAAGAATATTAGCAGGAGATACCAATGTTTAATTCATCTATGTACTTAGCTGATTGTAACTCCTACTTCTAAAGATATTATTTTGTATTCATCTCAACATTTTAAAATATAAAATATATCCCATCAAAGATGGAATCCAATTTTTCCACCTTGGGCACTATGCGATTATGGTAGTACAAGACTAAATCAGGAATTCAAAAGTGGGTAAAGCTGGCAATTTGCATTTTCTGCCAGGCCTTCTCTGGTAACTATTATGGCTAATTTTGTCATGCCTCTGATTTAAGTTGAATATCTTTTGAGCTAACTTTTTAACACTTTATCAGGATCTTTTCTGTTATAACTAGTAACTTCATGAGATAATAGAGCCAGTATGTCAGGTTCTCCTCTATATAAGGCCTTGAAAGGAGGAATTCTGATGATATGATGAAAACTTATCCTATAGGCTATCAATGCAATCAGAATATTGGCCTTAGTTAATGGATTTAATGTAGCTATCTTTCATAATATTGAAACTAGTGTTCCATTTGCTCTTTCTACATTCCATTAGTTGATGGGTTGTATGGCGCTTAAGATAGTTTTGAGTTCCCATTCTTGTAGCTAAGATAATCACAACTCTTGAACTAAAATTTATTGCTACTGCATAGAAATAACTACAGTCAATTATGCCTAGTCTATATATAGTGATATAAGAACTAGCTGAAGCCTTGGTGATCTGTTCAGGAATGGCAATTGCTTCAACCCACTTTGTGAATTAATTAATCTGTAAGGAGAGTGTCTATAAATCTCCTGTTCCCAGAGTGGTAGTGCACGGTGCACAAGGCCAACGTCAGGGAACCAGCAGTTAGTTCAAAAGTTACTATAGCCCAGCAGAGGGTGCTGAAACAATAATAACTTAAGAAGAGAAGTGAAATTCACATAATGAACAATTTACTAAAAGCAACCCGGTGCACAAAGGGAAAAGGGGTAAACATCACAGGTTGGAGGGAACCTGGGCGACCCAACAGTGAACTAGTTGAAAATCTAATTGTATTTAAAATAGATTGTTTGACATAGCGTAAGACCTCCTTTAAGAGGTCTGCGCAGGATCATTAGAGATAACATAAGTAAAATGGGAAAACAGGAAAGGTTTATTGTGTGAAGTTGAACAACAAGGAATTTTGGTCACAAAAATCAAATATAAACAGAGGTGGGGTAATTTGGGGTCTTCCAAAGCAGTCCTAAGCTCCAATTCACCAATAGGCAAATGCTTTCATCCCAATTGGTAGAATACGCCAAAACTGACTTCACTCAAGTAATAAATTGAAGTTGTATTTTACCCAAATGCAAAATTTTATAAATGGAACGGGTTTATAAAACCCTGTTCCTCAAGCAACCAAATCAAACCATCTGCGTTAATTAAATAACTCGTCCATGTTAACACCTGGGCTGATGCAAGGGGCTGGGCGTTAGGCACCTCACTAGTACCAACCTGGGCATATTTGACTTATACCCAGCGTTGGTATACTGTGTTTGAGGTCAGGGAGGCAAGCTTCACCTTCTGGGACTCCTATTACCCAGCCTTATCCTTGGGGTTGGTGTTCACTATCATGTCATATAACCATGACATTACCTTCTCCTCCCAATGGGGCTCAATCCCCCCTCCATGGGCTTGCACTAGGGAAAAGTTCTTGCAGGCTGGGGCCAATTTCATTGTGGCAACGGTCAGTTTGGGTTGAGATCCAGCGGCCTGATGGAAACGCTTTATGGAAAGCCTCAATCAGATCTTGGGTATGCACACAGTCACATGCTGGAACCCAACTGTTTTCTGCAGCGTCAAAACCCTTCCAAGATACCAGGTACTCAAGTCTTCTATTAAAACGGTGGGAGGCTACAATCTCCTCCACTTCCCACTCTGGCGCCCCATCCAAGAGATAGGCCTCATGAGTCTCTGGTGGGGGGCCCTCAAACAACGTTAATTTGCTCTTATGAAAGACAGAGAAGATCCAAAAAGAAGAGTAAAGATCTAGCTGGTATGAGGCATGACCCACCTTTCTAACAACGGGAAAGGGCCAATCCTCTTTGGTCCCAGCTTCTTGCATGGCTGCTTGATAGGGATGTTACAAACATCAAGCATCACATGATACCCTTCCTTGTATGCGGTACCCACTCAGCGCTTACCATCAGCGTTCTCCTTGTACACTTGCATTGCCGCCTCCAAACTTGTGGAAACCCCTGGTGAACCTTCTTGATAGTCTTAGAAAAGTCCACCACCACTTCAACCTTAGACCCACAGCTGGGCTCCATGTTAAAGGCGGGGTTAAAGCCATGGTTGGCAAAAAGGGGAACAATTTATTGAAGAATGCAAAGTGTTGTTGTAACTAAATTGGGCCATGAGAAGGTGAAAAACCCAATCTTAATGATCCGTGGCGGTGTAACACCGCAGAAACTGTTCTAAACACTATTTCACTCGTTCAGTCTGCCCATCCAATTGGGGGTGATAGGCAGTTGAATGGCAGGGGAGGACCTAAGAGTCTTACACAACACTTTCCAAAAGATGGAGGTAAACTAGGGTCCCTGGTCACTGATAATTTCTTGGGGAACCCCATGGAGTGCAAACACATGAGTGACGAAGAGCCTAACCATCTCAGCCGCGGTTATTGTAATTCTGCAAGAAATAAAGTGGGAGAACTTTGTAGAACGGTCCACCACCACCATGATGGCATCATAACCATCCAAGGCAGGTAACTCCACAATGAAATCCACTGATAGGGAAGTCCAGGGCTCATCAGCCTTTTAGACTGGTACCAAAAGCCCCGCTAAAGGTTGCCAATTAGGTTTCATCTGATTGCAGATCAGGCAATCTTTACAATACCGCCCCACCTGATCAGACAAGCCCTTCCAATTGTAGGTGCGCCATATTAATTTCAAGGTCTTTGCTTTACCAGGATGACAAACGGTGAATCCATCATGATGGTCCCAGATGATTTCCAGGCGCAGTGGTCCAGCAGGAACCCATAGGCGCCTCTGAAACCACACCATCTCATCCTTCACATGATAACTCCTGGATAGGTCCTCTTGATTCAAAGCGCTCTTAGCAAGTAACATAGTATATTCAGCTGACAAAGGCTAGGAAAAAACTCCCTTTCAGAACATACCATATTCTTCCACATTTTATAGAGGTGCAAGCGCTGTCCCATTGGCTGGAGGAGAGGGAAGTTGTAACACAATTTTTTTGGAATCATCAACTGTTTGTTATGAACTTCTACCTCCTTGGGATCAGGAGCTAAAGCAGGGTTGCGGCTCAATGCATCCGCCTAGCCATTATCCTTGCCCTTGGTGAACTCATAAGAGAATGCAAATTGGGCAAGGGTCTCATGCCAACGGGTCTGCCGTGGAATTAGTATATGAATGGTAGTACAGCAAGGCATGGTGATCTGTATGTACCTGGAAAGGTTGGGAGGAGCCATGCAAGTGGTGACCCCAATAAGTCAGCGCTTCCACCACAGCTAGTAACTCTTTGTCATAAACGGCTAATTCAAATCATGAAAAGACATTTTCCCAGAAAAATATCCCACCGGATGCTCTATCCCATCTTCGCCTACTTGTAACAAGGCAGCTGCTATGGCGAAGTTGGAGGCATCAGTAGACACAATGAACTCTTTTGAAGGGCTGACATGGCGAAGGACAAACATGGACAAAAGGGTGCACTTCACTGCTTGTAAAGCATCCTTCAAAACGGAGGACCACTGAAGCATCTTTGCACCACTAGACTTATATAAGGGTGCTGCCATCTTGGAAAGATTTGGCGTGAACTTCAAGAGGAACTTACATGTCCCCAAAAAGCTTCTCAATTCCTTGACTGAGGTGGGGGTGGGCCACTCACAAATAGCCTTCTCCTTGTCTGGAGTTATCATGTGTCCTTGGCCAAACACAACGTTGCTCAGAAAAGTGACCTGGGACTTGAAAAATTCACACTTGCTTATCTTCAGCGTAAGGCTGGCTGCCTTTAACCTCTCCACCAATTGCCAAAGGTGTACCGCATAGAACTCATGATCAGGGGAAATTACCAGGATATCATCCATGTAAGCAACCGCGCATACCCCTAACAAGTCCCCCAACGCTGCATCAATGCAGCGTTGAAAGATAGCAGAGGCATTCTTAAGCCTGAAGGGCATGAACCAAAGCTGGAAAATCCCTTTTCTGGTATGGAAGCCAGTCAACTACTCTTGCCCCTTTTTAATCCGAATATGATTGAACGCATTGAGGCAATCCAGCTTGTAAAAGAACTTAGCCTTCTCTACATAGCGCGCAAATTTAGAATTCAAAGGGATGGGATGTAGCGCTGGTACAGTGAAGTTGTTGAGGTTTCCATAGTCTACACATGGGCGTAGAGTACCATCAGCACCCTCAACAAAGAGAATTGGAGAGCATACTGGGGAGTTACGCTAAAAAATCTCACCTTTGGCTAACTGTTCCATCACCCACACATCCAACGCCTCTTCCTCCCAGACAGTCAATGGGTTAATGGGGGAAGATATATGCACTAGATTCACAGTGAGCTTGAAGTCACAATCAAACTCAGAGTACTCAGGTAGTGCATTAGTGGATGCTGCATCAAAGAAAGATTCCAAACCCTCCAAACAAAAAGGTATAGAAACTTCCACTGAGGGCTTCAGCAAAGGGGCAAGGCTAATAATGTGAAGGTGGGGCCAGTGGGGCAATTCTCCCTGGCGTTCTTCCAACAAAGGAACAACTAATGTGCGACCCATTTTTCAATTTAAGGGATAGGGTATTTTCTTTCAGGTTAGTTCTAACGTCAAACTTCAGCCACCACTCCACACCCAAAATGATAGGGTACAAGAGGTTTTTGACAACTCTGAAGTGATCAGACAAGTGGTACTTGCCAACCTGATAATCCACTGTCCCAATGATCTTCATAGTAGGAATACCTTGGGACGCCCCTCCCTTAACCATACCACCTGGCAAGTAACGCAGTCCAAGGTTTTCAGCTAGGCTCTGGTCCATAAAATCTTCAGAGGCGCCAGTATACACCAAAATAGTGGTGCTGAGTTTTCCTAAAGGAGAGGAAAGGGTAGCAGTAAGTAGAAAACACTCGGAATGGTCTTTATTTAAAGCCAAAAACACCAGCAAATCACCACCAAACTCTTCATCTGGCATTAACGTTTCTTCCTGGTATATTTTTTAAATCAAAGAATGGAGAGGAAACTTGGCCACTCTTACTACTGAGGCCACATATTCCACCATATCTTCAGCAGGGGCATAATCATCATTATATTGTAAACGCAGCTACTTTTTACCTTCCTGAGTGCTACAAATCATGGAAGAGGTCAAACGGGGATTTTCTGGGGTGATTTTGGTGCACAGGAATAGGTTCCTTATCTGAGCCATTAGAGAGCAAATATGGTTCAGAGGTATACATAGTGTTTTCATTATAAAACGCATTTTTAGACGTGAACAACCCTATTACCATAACAGCAACAAAATGCCGGATGTTATCAAAAGTCAACACCCCCAGGTTCATCTGCACTAATTCCGCCAACATCGTCTGAATTTGCTGTTGAGTAAAACCCATTTATTGATGATGAAATTGGTAATTTTGGCGGAAAGTGTGGGAATCATGACTTTAGGCCTTGAAGCATCTGTATCCACCAGGTACAAGCATGATTGGTGGGTACTTTTCTAGTTTAAGGCAGACAAAATAACGCCGAGATGTTCAACACCCAGGAAAACTAGAAAAAAGCAGTGCAGCTGACCACAGCCAAAGCCTACAGCTGGTGCCCACCATTTGTACTTTGGAAAGTCCCATTCAGAAAAATTTTGTCACATAAAACAAAAAGGTTGGTCAACTAATGTAAGAAGAGTGTCTATATCTCTCCTGTTCCCAGCATGGTAGTGCACGGTGCACAAGGCCAACGCCAGGGAACCAGTCATTAGTTTGAAAGTTACTATAGCTCAGCAGAGAGGGCTAAAGAAATAATAATTTAAGAAGAGAAGTGCAATCCACATAATGAACAACCCACCAAAAGTGACGCGGTGCACAAAGGGAAAAGGGGTAAACATCCCAGGTTGTAGGGAACCTGGGTGACCCAACAGTGCACTAGTTGAAAATTCAATTGTATTTAAAATAGATTGTTTGACATAGCGCAAGACCTCCTTTAAGAGGTCCGCGCACAGGATCATTAGAGATAACACAAGTAAAATGGGAAAACAGGAAAGGTTTATTGTGTGAAGTTGACCAACAAGGAATTTTGGTCACAAAAATCAAATATAAACAGAGGTGGGGTAATTTGGGGCCTGCCAAAGCGGTCCTAAGCATTAATTCACCAATAGGAAAATGCTTTCATACCAATTGGTAGAATACGCCAAAACTGACTTCACTCAAGTAATCAATTGAAGTTGTACTCTACCCAAACGCGAAATTTTGTGCATGATACTGGTTTCAAAACCCTGTTCCTCAAGCAACCAAATCAAACCATCTGCGTTAATTAAATAACTCGTCCATGTTAACACCTGGGCTGATGCAAGGGGCTGGGCGTTAGGCACCTCACTAGTACCAACCTGGGCATATTTGGCTTGTGCCCAGCGTTGGTCTACTGTGTGCCTGAGGTCAGGGAGGGCCTGAAGTTTCACCTTCTGGGCCTCCTGTCGCCCAGCCTTATCCTTAAGGTTGGTACCCACTATCATGTCATTTAACCATGATATAATCTCTATAATGATGTACTTGATTATCCCCTGTAAATTTGGGTAGTGGACCTATGATAGCTAAACTTATGGTATGGAATGGCTGCTGAGGGGTCATTGGCTGATACTTGACTTAAACTTATGCAGTGTCAGACAATTATAAGTCCAATGTATAAAAAAGATTGGTTCAGAGGTAAATTATGAAAAGATCGGCCAAAAGACCCTGGTCAATTCCTGGTGGAACCCCTCAAATTGGGGTAACACTTCTATCATTACTCGGGCAAATAACATGAATTTAAGCAGTCAAATTGCACTGAATCGTCAGCCATATCTGGAAAGCCATTCTAAGATCCCTCTCCCTCATACAGCACATTTAATACAACCAACACTATGGAGACCGGCCACTTTTATAGGGTTAGATGGGGGTCTCGTCAGATGCAAATAATTTCCCATCAAATGATTGGATAAGATATATCATAACCTTACCTCACGGAATGATATTGCCTATCAACAATCAGACATTCCATAAATGTGAGGTGAGTTTAAATAGCTCTCATAGGTCAAATTTCAATATACCCTAATTTAGATTTTACTATGTAATCCAAACCTTGAATATTGACAATTTAAATACTAAGTATTGACTTATTTAAGAGGGTTCATTTTCTTACTCTTGCAATAATTAATAAAGCTCTTATAAAAAACCAAAATTTTAAGACAACACATTGTTATTAAATTTAAGTATAAGTGATTGACCAAATCACCTGAATATATTCAATACAATAGTAGATAGTGAACATTCTCCTGCAAAATAATTGTGGAATATAGGGCAGAATAGCACATGCAAGCATCAATACCCCCAGGATCCTACAAGTGGTACTCACTACAGGGAATCCTGTACAACATAAACCTTTGTCAAAAATGGAGGCGGTTGGGGTAAGCCACCATTACAACCTCCCCAAAGCTTCTGAACCCAGGTTAGCTGCTGTAGAACAACAGCTAGCAAATGCTCTATCTAGCCTCAAAAAGCTTGAAGAGCACCCTTATCACAGGGCCCCACAAGTGATTAAAAAAAACCCCTTTTTTGATTCAAGTTTACTCCAGGTGAGGGTAGCATAGCCTCGTTTCTCTATGTATATGAATCCATATGGAAGGAACCTCTGATTTTCAAATAATTAAATAGATCCTCTCTTGATTGAGTCGCCCGGCCCTGGAGATAATAGTTTCAAATATGGCCACGCTCAGCACCTGGGCAGAGGTGAAGGAAGCACTTGCTGAAGAATTTGGTTCAACCTAAAGCTTATTTCGAAAAAAACAATCCTTCATGTGCCTTACCATGCAGAAGGGAGAATTGATCTCCTCTTTTGTTGAATGGTTCTATAGGGAAGCTCTGCCACTCTTACTTTCAAAAATGCTACCCCTTGATGATGCTCTTGCGGCCATCCTAGCTGGCTTAGCTTCTCACCCTCCTATAGCTTGGCATCTTATCTCCATCAAACGTCACCTCTGGACTATGCGTGATATCAAGGAGGCTCTGCTGGATGTTGCCAATATTTATAAAATTGATGATACTTCAGATTACTCAACCGTAACCCCACCAAAAGAGGCTATGATAATCCCTACGGGCCCCCCTATGCAGGCTGCTACTCTGAGCCCAGCACCTGTGGTGCCACTCAAACCTGATCTTGCTTCAAATAGCCAACCTGGGGTTCTCAAGCTAGTATGTAGGAGTGTATCATCTTCATTAGGGCAGCACTCCCTTCCCCCACCTTGACACCATGATCATCGCTTGTCAGCCAATGAGCCTCTTCAATTGGTTCCAAAGCCTTCTCCTAATCCTAAACCCCTCTCTTGGGTGCCATTCTCCACCATTAACAATGGGTTAAATGACCTGGCTACCAAAGCTGAAACACCTGTTTCCCAAAAGCACACAGCCGCTGATTGACCCTAAACTGGCATAGTAATTGCCTACACCTCCACGACGTTATCCCCTTCAATCTCTCTTTAGTACATCTCTTGTCTGAAACCTGTAGCCATGGGGCAGAACAAACACCCTACTTTGCAGGTTAAAAATTGAGCTGTGCTAACTCCAACGCCTCCCTCAAAAGCCAAAAGGGTAGATGAGTGCTAAAAACCCTCCCCTGTGAGGAGAAAAAGCCAGCTTCTCAGCCCCCTCTTAGCAACTTGTTGAGGTGCATTATCGATCCCTCTGATGAAGAGTCTAAAGAGGGTGGTGAAGACGCGGACTATTATGTCTTGGGAGCACCAATGGAAGTGCAAATTCCGGATATGTTGAGGCCTGAAAGAATTGATATATCCATGATACCATGACGAACCTAACTCCAACAGTTGTTGAGGTTTTCAGAGGTGATTAATACTGCAAGTGATGCTGACCAGCTTATTGGTACAGTGATTCAATCTACCAGAAGGTTCATACCCTTAAATCTATTAAAGATAAGTACCCTGCGATGGCTCAACGCTTTTTCTCCTCTCTCCATTTGAAGGAGGTTTTTGCCCTCCCCCCTACTTTTGGTAGCACTATAACCAAGGTAAAGGTTGTCATAAATAAGGTGCAGTTTTGGCCACCTTAAAATGGGTGCTCCAGTGAACGTAGTCTCTTCAAAGCTCATCAATAAAATTATATTGGCACCCAACCTGGACTATCATTATGAGTTTGGAAGTGCGGGGCCCAAAAACATGCAAGCTATTGAAGCCTACTCTTCTCTACCAATACATATTTGGAAACTCCTCCTTTCTGCCCCAACTGTGGCATTGGGATTGTAATACATAAGACTTGCTCATTGGCACGTAATACATGATTGAGTATGATGGAGTAATCAACATGAAACAGGGATTTCTCTCCCTTTTTAAATTAATAGTACCTATGGACTTTACAAATGATGAACTTAAAAAAATACACATGCGTCATTGATTATCCTTCCTCTGCCCTCATTATTTTTTATAAACACATCAGGCAGAAACAAAAAGAAGCTGCCTGACTCTGTGGATGCATCAGAGGGCTTTAATTGTACGCATCAGAGGAAAAGGTAATTAAGGCGGGTGAAAAAATGATGATAAACACCAGGATTACCATGTAAACCCCCTGCAACTGCCTACTGCATAACAAGCCTTGATGGGATAAGCCCTTTAGAACCTCATGCGTTGCTGGATATTCTAGATTCTGCCTACCAGCAACCCATCAACCTCCTGCTGGGGAATCTTACTAACAAGTACATGGCGTAAAGAAGTATCAAGAGGTTGGAAAAGCCCTGCTGAACTCAATTGAGGAAATCTGACAAGTCCATTATATTAGTCTATGTTAGATATGGGACTACCTATGGATCAATTGATATGCACTCTGCCACACGCTCAAATTTCTGAGTATCTAACCCCCACCGACCTTAATAAAGTTCATTCTTTACTGGAGTCTTATAGCGACATCTTCTCCAAATCTGAATCTTATTTTGGAAGTATGAAGAGTTAGACTTATAATATTGATGTTGGTGATGCCCAGTTTTGAAATTTTGGATTACATTTCAAAAAATTGCAGGTAATTTCTTGAAGTTACTTTATTGAATCTTTAAAATGATACAAACTATAGAAAGTATAATGTTGTAAATGGCCTTTTTATTATAGAAAGGATTTGATATTTTAAGGCTAGAAAGTATTTTAGGATTTATCAGCTCTTTTAAATCACTGAGCAATTGAATCTTCTGATACCAACTTCTCAGGATACGCGTGATTGTTTCTGTTAAACTTGATTAGATTAGATTCATTGAGATCCCCTTCTGATACTATCAGTGGAATATTTGGGGTAAAAGTTATGGGAATGTAAGAATTCAGCAAAATCCTGACACTTCTCCCTCAAGATTCAATTGCAGAGGAGGATGAATCCTCAAAAATCTAGGATGATTCAATTTACAACTATACCTGTATCTACAAGGACAGTTTGAATATTCTAACCCTTTGGAATATATCTTAATAAGGACCAAACCAGTTGGATCCTAACATCTTGGTTTATCCATCAGGTTAGGAGTGGCAATCTATAACATAATCTACAATTTTAATATCAAGTAAAACAGGTATATATTAATTACTTTTTGAGTCTCCTTCTTGTTGTGACTTAAATTATTTCCATGGCTTGAGCTTGCAGCTGAATGATCTCATCAGCCAGATTTCTTATAACTAAATCAGAGTTTTCTGATATACTTTCCTCAAGTATTGCTTGAACGCTCGAAGGAACTGAGGGATCTCACCTGTAAATACATTTGAAGGGTGACGTCTTGATAATTCAATGATAACTTATTTGGTAAGCAAACAAAGCACTAGGTAAATGGAAGTTCCACTGAGATGGGTCCATGGAAGCCATCTTCCTTAAAATTAATAACTAAAGTTCTATTGACTAACTCAATAGCCCAATATGTTGACGTATGGTAAGGATCAACAAACCGTTGGGTGGTATCAAATAACTTTGACAACTCTTGTAAAAGTTGAGAAGTAAAGTTTGTTACATTATCTAACATAAGTACTTTGGGACACCCATTTTGAGTAATGATTTGGCAATAAAGAAATAATGCAGTGGCTTAAGCGGAGGGAGTAGCAATGAATATGGCCTCAACCCATTTAGTTAAATGGTTGAAAGCCATGATAATGTACTGGTGTCCATGCAACACCCTAGGAAAAGGTCCTACAACATCAATACTTACCACTTAAAATGCCTTAGTCAGTGGAATCACTTGATGCTGATAAGTAGGGTTGGTTGCGCCATGACTTTAAAGATATGACACAAGTTAAGTGTTTCTTTATTGATTTTGGTCATATTTTTAATAGTATCATGTTTTTAACTACTATTGGATTTTCCTTAAACCACTATGACCTAATTTTTTGTGTCCTTCCATGTAGCGGGGTAGCTTGAATTTGGGTGCAAAAAGGTTAACCGCTTGGATTTGATTTTCTTATACAAAGATCCTTCCCTAATCATGGTATCTTTAGTAATAGTTTTTAAGATGCACAATCTTTTTCAAATTCTTGATTTTACAACTCAGGCCATCCAATTAAATTATATAATCGTTCCTCTTTCCAGAATCCAAGGTCTGTATAGGAAATTGGGTTAGGCCGTCAGCACTGTGATGCTGAGTACCCAAGCGATGTACAATTGAAAATTATAATTTTGCAGTCTTAGAGCCCAAAGAGCTAGTCTCCCATCAGGATCCTTCATATTTTGCAACCATCATAAAGAAGAATGGTTGGTAACAACAGTAAAATGGTTGACATATAGCAAGGGTTGGAAGTGCTTAATGGCTAAAATTACAGCTAAACACTCCATCTCAGTTACGCTGTAATTTCGCTCTGCTTTGGATAATATTTTGCTATAAAACGCTACAGGATGGTCGATCTGCTCTTCATCAAACTGGGATAAAATAGCCCCAATAGCTACATTACTTGCATCAGTTTGCAGAATAAAAGGTTTATCAAATTGAGGATGGATCAAAACAGGTGCCTTAGTTAGGGAAGTTTGGGGAGAATAAAAAATGTTTATGAGCTGAGCTCCACTAAAATGGCACACCTTTTTAATATATAAAATAAAGGCTCTGCCATATCAGCAAACTTGGGTATTATTGTCAATTTATACCCAACCATACCAAGGAAGACTTGGATGTCCCACAAGGAGGTTGGAGATGTCATTCATTTAATAGCTTGGATATTATCCAAAAGTGGTTGAATTCCTTTAGCTGAAACCTGGTGACCTAAGAAATCCATTTCATTCTGAAAAAGGAACATTTGGAAGGTTTGAGTTTTTAGTGAAGAATTCCAAATTTATCTAAAAACTTCTTTTAAATGATCCAGATGCTCAGTACATGATTTTGAAAACATGTTAATATCATCCAAATATACCAAAACACAGGTCAGCTTTAAATACTGTAACATCCATCCATGACCCTTTGGAATGTTGCTGGGGCGTTGCTCAACCCTTGTGGCATACAAGTTGGTTCAAATAAGCCTTCACTAGATATTAGGGCACATTTAGCTCGGTCTTCTGGTGCTAAGTCAATTTGCCAGTACCCACTGGCTAAGTCCATTGCCGAAAAATAGGTTGAGCTAGCTAACAACTGGAGGAAATCATCAATCCTTGGTAAAGGGTAGCTATCTTGACAAGTAATTGTGTTTAACCTGCGATAATCCATAACCACCCAATGTGAACCATCATTCTTTTTCACCAATAGCAGTAAAAAGGCCCAGGGTCTATTGGAAGCTTTTCATAATCCAGCCTCCATGAGTTGATGTAAATCTTTGGTGACCTGTGCTTCCTCCACCTTCAACTTACTATAGGGTTTAGAACAAATAGGAGGATGATCTTTAGTTTCAATGGTAGCATTAATCCCTTCATTTTACCAAAATCTTAAGTATGCTTGGCAAATATGTCATAGTATTCTTCTAATAATTGAAGCACTTGTTTCCCCTGTTCTTTAGTTCATGTTTCCCTATAGCAGGTCCCACATTCAGAATCTCTTGATTGTTTTCCGCCCAAAGTCTTGTAGCTGCCAAAAGTTGTAACGTCATAAGTTCAAGATAGGGGCAATAGTTTGACATAGGCTATTAGATTTTGTCAATCTACCATTTTTGTTTCATTGGTAAGGTTTGGCAATAAAACAGGTAACTATCCAGAATAGGCATAATTTAATACCCCGGGACAAGGCAAAATCTCTTTAACAGAAGGGTTGGAAATGCCTTGTATTTGTAATAAATGGCCCTTGTGAATAAAATAATGTAAAAATGTATTGATAATAACCTGAGATTTTGGCGGAATAATCACAATTTCAGGGGAAAAAATAGGCATCCATTCTTCTATGTCAGCCATCATAGGGGGTAATTTTACTTGAGACCTTCAACATGATACTGAATGGAATAGGACTCTTTGATCCCTTTAACAGACATACCCAACGTTTAGTATTACATACTCAAATAAAAACAATGGAACCCTATAACCCAAACAGAATAGAGAAGAGTTGGGGTAATTAATAATTCCATCATATTTAGCAAAAATTGAGTCCCCAAGAGAAGATCATAACTCAAGTTATTAAGGATGATTGTAGGTACTGTAAAAGTTAACTTCCCACTTTTCAATGGGAGTGACAAAAAAGCTCCAATTGATCGAGTACTCTGAGGTATTGCAGTGCCATATTTTTCATAATGTGAAATATCATGCATTTAATTTTAACCACTTGATCAATTTCAATGAGACTACATTCACAGGAGATGCAGTTTCAATAATAGCTTTAGCATTAATTTGATTCACTTGAAAATCGATACAGGTGATTATATTTTTCAAACTGAGAGTATAAAGCCAACAAGGAGGGCAAGAAATAGGAAGAATGTTCATCTTTATTATACTATACAGGGTTTTGATGGTTTTGCTGCATACTCATATCATCATCAAGATGGTAAATCTTATTGATATCGTCTTTCTTCTTCTTTTCATCAGCCTCATTTTTTATTTCAATGGTATTCTGTATGGAAGTATTGGTGACAATAATTACACTGAATAGCTCTAGCATTTTCAGGCACTGTGTATACTTTAGGACAACTGGGGGCTGAAGAGTCATAGGTTTAGGGTTTTTCAGTAAATTGAGAAGGCAATTCCAACAAGGCCTCCTTTATGTCTAAGATACATCTGAAGTTATTTTTTACACTAATAAGGTAGACTTGCATCTAAGTCCTAGAAGTAAAAGCAGATATAACAGCAGTAATAGCATCATCCAAATTTAACTGGACACATGCTACCGAAGTCTGAGCCTCCTGATAAAATTGATGGGCAAAGTCTTTGATAGTTTCATTTGATGAGGCTGTATTCCCATAAAAGCCTGTTTCTGAGAGGATAAGGTTTGTTCACTCCCAAATTCTTTTATCAATGCTTCCTTAACCTGGGACCAAGTAGAACAAGTCATCAAATGAGGTACCATGATATCTTGAGCTAATTAAGTAAGACAACTTGGTATATAATTCATTTTCTGCTGGTCTGTAGCCTCACTCAGAGCCTTACCATATAAATAGAGGAAGGAGATAATACTGCATTCCCCATGAGAGTACTTAGTCTTGAATACAGGGTTAAACTCATAGGAGCATTGGCTGTCAAAACATGCACTCCAGGTTTTTCTTAATTGAGTGGAGACATACAAGATAGAGTCAGAAGCTTGGGAATAATATTGAGGATAGGAACTAGCGGCCTAAGTACAAATTTTACTACTCTGACAATTGAGATTAGAATGCCCCACTTTTTTGACCAATATGTGAAATAGCTCAAAAATTTTCTCCTGATGTGCATGGTATTTAAATTTCAAAGTTTCAATTTTTGTTTGAAGCATATCCCCTTTAGATTTACGGGCCTGTAACAGGGTATCAGTATCCTTAGCTCATTTGCCCAGATTATTAATTTGTCAGATAAGGATTGAAGAGTCAATAGAGGATCAATAGGTACCCTATTGGGAGTCAAATTACACTCCTCAGAAACTTTATGAATCTGCTCATGCAAGCGGTCAATCATGCTCAAAAGAGAGTCAGCTTGCTGAAAGGATCATGAGTGCCCATCAGCATCATGGGGTCCACGAGGTCCATCAGCACCAGGAGGACTCTGAGGCTCTTCAGCAACTGGGGGTTCACAAGGTCCATCGGCACCAGGAGGTCCATGTGGCCCTTCACCCCCAGGTGGCCCACAAGGTCCTTCGACACCAGGATGACCTTGTTCCCCTTGAGGACCCATAGTTCTCAAGGTTTTTTCTACTTTGCTAACTTGAAATTGAACCCAGAGTACAATTACTCCAATTGGAAAAGGCAATTTTTATTATATTGTTCACCAATTGTTTATGATTACAGATTTAGAAAAAAATATCTCTCCATTCAACCTGAATTTCAGGGACTCGTTTCATTAGCTGTGAGTCAACAAAACTAATATTCAGTCCCCCTTGGGTTGGGACCATCTAGTACTAAAAAAAACCAATATTCCGTGATCAAGCTGAACAAGTTGTTGTTGCACTTCATTATGAAGATTTTGGTTACTAATAATAGCATCACGATT
>JAKSZP010017960.1:0-23066 GCA_022478985.1 Massospora cicadina
TTGGAAGGAATTCTAGAGATAAGAAACATCCTTGAGCTATGGCTCAGGATTTGGTTTCTAACGCCTGTACTCTTGATACTAGTAAACTCAAAGGTTCAGAATTGTGAATTGAAAGCATTGAGACTGGGGGACCAGAAGTCTGGGTGGTCCTTGCAAACTGTCGCAACCTGCAGGCCCAGGTGGTCCTTGTTGACCCGCAGGGTCTTGAGGATCTCGTTCACCAGGGGGTCCTGGGGTCACTGAAGGAGAACTAGGTGGTCCTGAAGGTCCAGGAGGACCAACAGGACCAGGTCTACCTTCTCAAATAGTATCCACAATTCAGACAAGTTGTTAAAATAGCCCATCGAGTTCAACAAAGCGTTCCTCATGTTGGGCCCACAATTTTCTTAGTTGTTTATTAATCTCATTTTCAAGGGTAATGATTCAGTGGTGAATAGGATTAGCGAAATCACTAACCTGTTGAGATACTTCTTGGCCAATGTAACCCACAACTCCATTGTCAATCTTCACCAGATGGTTATGTATATCATTAATTTACCTTCGATTATCAAGTATGGCTTCCCAATTATCCCAGCCAAAGTTAGAATCTGTTTCATAGAAAGAGGATAATTGAGAATGAAATTGTTGCTCCAGGGTCAACTGGCGTTGGATCTTGAGATTATGCAACCCCAAAATCTGGAGTACGTGATGAATGGCTGGATGTACGTACTTCCAGAGTTACTGCTCTGTTCTAACCAAACTGACTTTGGTATGTTGTAAAACCACTCTGTTGTATAAGTCCATCATATTGGCTGCAACCTTTGATGCTCAGTCTCAGTTAGGATGGGAACCGGGCTGGATATCCCCATATTAAGCCTTTGACAGTTTCTTCCTACATCTGCAGTTGAATTTTATAATTACCTTAGTCAGGGCCCTAAATGGCCAAGTCCTTAGAAGCTTAAATTGAAGAATACTGATATTAGCGGAAGGCATCTCCTGCCTGTTGGAGTGTACCCATTGGGTAAAACTCATTGATTCCTAAGAAGAGGGGCTTTCTTCGCTAGACATATTTATCGTTGTGAAAGTATGTTTTCACCAGGTAGCCTTGGAAGCAGACCTGGTAAGGAGCACCAGTATTAGAATTTCGTTAGAAATTTAGATTACAGGCGCTATGAAGGATATGAAATTATTAGTTCCATGGCTCTAGCAAAGAGAAACAAATGCAATGAAGTTATTAGTTCCATTGCAATAATAGATTTAATTGGAGTTACAGAATTCTGTTATGAATTGACCAAAATTGAGCTACGTGAGAAAAAATAGTGGTACTTTATCAGTTAAAATGAGGGATTTTTATATGGGTAGATTTGGTAGTTTTTCATGAGGTTTTTTGTGCTTCAACCGAGGTAAGATCTTTTCTTAATAAATGACCAATATTACATATTATTATTATACTTGTTATGGTCAGATCTGATAAGGTTTTTATTATATGAAATCGACCTTCTTTTGGGATGTTTTGCCCCTTCAGATTGCTTATCCCCATCCTTCACAGGAGGTTGATAACTCTGAAGTGTTGATCATTTGTCTATCTGATAATCAGATATCTCTGACAGGATTTTACAATCTCATTAGACTGAGACACCAAATCTCAATTTTGATTATTTTTGGTCATCGCATTTGAATCCTCAACAGATTCTCTTAAAGAAAATTAAAACTTGGCGGAGGTGATCTATTTGTTTGCAAAAAAAATCTCTGAAAAAATGGTTATATTTTTAAATTTAAATAGGATACATGATATTCTCAAATCAATAAGGAGCCCATTAATAGTTTTCTGAAAGGTGGCAGGATCATTGCATATCCCCTGAAGTATTATGTCATCTTGGACAGCCTTCATTTGCAATAATGGTGCACTTGGCTTGATCCTCAGGAGCTATCATGATTTGTCACTACCCTCTGGAAAGATTTGTTGTGAAAAATTATTTGGGCCATGCTAAGAGCTAAAGTGAATTGTTGATTTGAGGCAAGGGTTAGCTATCCTTTCGAATTACTGCGTTGAGCTTATATAATTCATAATGACTTAATGCTCTCATCCTTTTTCAAAAAACAGAATTTTAGACGCCCAAGGTCTTAATGAAGATACTAACAACCCTGAAGAAAAAGTTCTTGAGTTTAATGGTGACTTGTACCCCTTCAACCTTGCTTTTTATTAGGGAAACAAGTATATGGGTGAGGCGTCCCCCATCTCTACATTGTGCACAATCCCCTTCATATTGCCAGCGTCATATATGGATGTGGAGAAAAGATCATAATAATCCTCCAAGGGCTCATCAACCTTCTCCTTTGTAATGGAGCAAGGTTCCAATATGGAGCTGGTGACTAGAGCTACCCTGAAAGGTTCTTCTAAACCAAAGTAATGGAGGCTTTTGAACCCATATCAAAAACTGATTTTGTTGATTATCAATTAAGCTTATATATATGAGATTAAAGTACTTGGGTCAGCGTTTTGGGCCTTCAGATTCAGGTTAGCCATCCATACAGAATTAGAGCCAGTGTATTCAGGGTCAAGGATACCTGGGCAGGTTAAGACCTTCTTTGCTAACTAGATTTTTAGCCCCATGGATTTCTAGAAGGCAAACAGGTAGTATATTTACACTAATCCAGGTGTCCACTATAATCTGTAACTTTGGAGGAATTACCTTGGGCTTTGGAAATATATGGCATCCTTCCATCCTATCCACTACACGAGGGGTACTTTCACAAATTAGCCTTAAATGTAATAATCAAGTTGATCAACCTAAATTTTTCTTTTACAACAATTATGTCTGAGCCTTAACATGTTCCTTGTCATCCTTGGATGTCTTAAACACCAAGGGTATGCGAAACCAAGGTAAGATAAAAATCCTTCTGTTTAATGGATGACGGCATCATTTTCTTTGAGAAATTGGGTGCCCAGCAATAAATAATGGCTAGGGTTGTCCAGAGCTATGTCTAAAACGTTTAACCTAATCACCACGAACTGGAGAGGGAGCGTAGAGTAGTTCCTTATAAAATGGGTCTATTATGGCCTGGCGGTGCCATATATAATGTGATGAGGCAGATCAGTCACAATTTAACTTTTCTTCAAGAATTTGGATGATATTATGTTCACTGGAGAACTTCTATCTACAATGATAAGTATGGGAATTATATAACAATCTCAATGCAACATGAGTGACCAAACTATTGAATTGAGGTAGTTGATTGGTACATTGTTGACTTATCAAAAGAAAGAGCAGAATCAAGTAGTTCATCATTGGTTGTGTTCAACTCGTGGTTACAGGGTTCTCCAATAGTGACCTTTGTGGAACTTGCAGTATTTAATGGAGACATGATTAGCGTTGGAATTTGGGATCTTCATATGCTCGCTGGTGCGTTTTGCACCAAGTCCAATAATTTTATTGTAGGGCTAATTTGCACCACTTATAATAAAAATAATAAAACACTAAAACACTAGAAAGCTATGTTTTTATATATTTTTATTAGTTGTTGTGGGTGATAAGAAACAAACCCTCATAATAATACAATACTTAGTATTTAAGATCTTGAGGCTTAAAGTTTATATTTCTTAGTAAGGTCCAAATTAAAGATTATTGAGATTCAACCTATTGGAGCTCAGGAGATTCACTTCACTTTGACAGGATGGCCGATGGAGGGCAGGTAAGATAAATTCTTGTGGTAAGTTTTGATATATTTCACCCAAGCATTGGGCTGTGAAGTTTTTTAACTTGTTGGACCCACTCCAATCATATAAAAGAGGATGGTCTCCGCGGTGTAGGCTGTACTATATTAGAAGTAGCATGGAGAGGAGCCTCTAATGAAGTCCTCAGATTTTGACTGAAAATTCAATGAAATCTGACCGCCCAAATTCATTTATTTGCTTAACTATTAACATAAGTGTTTACCTATTCAAGGGCTTCACTGGGAATCAAATAGGGTCTTTTGGTCAATTTTTTTATCATTTAACTCCAAACCACTCTTTTCAATACATCAGACTTGTAATTGTCCAATATTTCCCCTTCATAGTGGTAGGGGAATAAGGTCATGAGCCCCATCCATGAACTTAGTTATTTATAACTCCAGATGCAAAGAATTTAATGGAGTACTCATCCCCTCGCTTATAGGTGATTATGAAAGGCCCTTCCCAAATGGAGAAGTTTTTCCTTTCTCGGAATGATTCAGTTGTGTTAGTAGAGTACAAAGTCTGCCACTTGAAAGAAAGGGATTGGTAGATGGGGATCATTGGCCGCTTGGCTATATTTAATGATAATTTTTGCTAAATTGGTCCTTCGCCTCAGACTGTAACTGGATGATGTGCTGCGCCAACTTCTTCATGGCTTGATCTGGATCAGTCCTAGCTGTGAAAACATATTTGGCTAGTAAAGCAGGCACCCCAGGTTCTTATTTGTACAACACTGGAATGGAGACATCTAAAGGATTCGGTGGTACTGATATGGTAGGTCATGAGAGCACTGAGGAAGTAAAGATCCCAGTTAAGTGGTTTGAAATGGCCATTTTCTGAAGTATAGAGACTAGGATCCCATTTGCTCTTTCTACGGCACCATTGGTTGGATGTGTTATAAGAGGCTGGGAAGAGTTGTTGTGCTCCCAGGAGGTGGCGGGGTTTTTTTACTAATTGGGAGGTAAAATTTTTCCTATTATCACAAAGGAGGACCTGAAGCAACCATGCCTCATAAGGATATATTGATTTAGAAAGGTGGAAGTGGCCTTAGCAGTCTGAGAGGGGAGAGCAACAGCTTTAACCCATCTGATAAAATGAATAATTCTTACCAAGATGTAACGATTACCGCTGATGGTCTGAGGTAGAGAACCTATCACATTCAAACTTATGTGTGGAAAGGTTTTTGGGGCGTTATAAGTTGAAACTGATATTGTGTTTTGAAGCTTGATTGTTTTACAAGTCAGGAAGGCATCCAAGACTTCAGTTATAGTTTCCATCATTCCCTACCAGTAATACCGCTCTTTTAGCCACTCATGGTTTTGCATTCTCCGCCATGCCCCGTGATAGTGTGAGACTCTAAGATGACAGGTACTTGCTTTGATTGCCGAAGATAGTGAAACCAGTTTACTCCTACTTTCTTATATAACTTCTACTCTCCACCTTTGTGTTGTAGGAGTGCAAATCTAACATATTTTGTACTGGTTCATCTTCATCAGCCCACACATCAGGAGTCATTAAGAGGTCATGAAACCTCTCTGCTTCGCTATTATCAAGATGAAGGACAAACAGCCGTGTCATCCCAACAACGTTCATATGGCGTGTCCCAGCTTGATGCTCAATAGTCATATCGTAGTGCTGAAGCTTAAGAGACCAGCGAGACAACCGCCCATTGTGTGGTCTTTCATATTCTAAAACCACTAAGAAGGCGTGGTCAGTAATTACTTTGAATGATGTCCAATATAGAAAAGGGTGATATTATTTGACAGCAGGCAGGACAGCCAGGCATTCCTTCTCAGTGAAACTGTAGTTGCGCTCAGCTTTTGAAAAGAATTATGCTGAAGTAGGACACAGGACGATCAACCCTATTTTCATCCAATTGAGCCAAGAAAGCTCCAACGGCGTAGTCAGAGGCATCCGTGAACAACATGAAGGGCTTGCCATAGTTAGGGTGACGAAGGATGAGCCTTTGTTGCAGCAATTCCTTCAGGGTCTCAAATGCAGCTTTTTTTCATCATACCAATGAAAAGAAATGTTTTTAGCCAAGAGGCGGACGAGGGGTTTGCTGATATGGTCGAATTTTGGGATAAATTGATGGTAATACCATTATGCCCAAGAATACCTTGATGTCATGAAGGCTTTTGGGCGTTAGCATCTTAGATATCAATTTGAATTTACTTGTATAGGTTGTATCCCATCTTATGAGATGGCGTGCCCGAGGAAATCTAACTTTTTTGGAAGAAATTATATTTAGAGAGTTTCAGCTTTATGTTGGATGCCCAAAAGTGTTGAAAAACCTCCTTTAGTTGTGAGGTGCTTGTTGAATGTCTAGGAGAAAAATGTTATGTCATCGAGGTAGATTTTTACACAGCTCAGCTTAAGGTCCCGGAGAATGTGATCCATTGCCCGCTGAAAAATATCAGGCGCAATACACAAAATCTGAGATAAATAAGTAGGTTGGAACAAACCCTTGCTACAGATAAGGGCGCACTTCTCCTGGTCCTGTGGAGAAAGGACCATCTGTCAGTAACCGCTAGCCAAGTCCATGGTAAAGAGGAATTTAGACCTAGAGAGTTGGACTAGAGCGTCATCAATGCAGATGATAGGGTAACTATCCTTCTTTTTAATGGTTGGTCAGTTTGCGGTAATCCATCACTATCCAATGACCTCCATTTTTCTTCTTTTATCAATAGGAGAAGGAAAGACAAAGGGCTTTGGGAAGGCACCAACAACCAGCGTACAGTAGCTATTTGAGCTCCTCCCACATATGTAACTCCTTAACTTTGGACTTTTGGTAAGGTTTAGAGTGGATATGCCAAGAATCACCAACGTCTATGTTATGAGTTCAACAATTCATGTGCCCATGGTTGATTTCAGATGTAGAGAAGATGTCGCTATAGGACTCCAGTAAGGTGTGGACTTTATCCAGATCAGCTGGGGTTAGTTAATCTGAGATATTAACAGAAGGTAGGGTACATAAAGGCTGGTCGGCAGTAAGCTCATATCTGCCATAGATCCAATACAGTGAACTTGTTTTATTTTCTCAAGGGGAATCAGCATGCCTCTTCCGACCTCCTGATGACTTTTTACAACCAAACCCTTCTTGGTCATATTCCCTAACAGAAGGTTAATAGGTCGTTGATAGGCAGAGTCTAACATACCTGGCAAAACTCTGGGCTTTAAAAAACTAACTTCATTAATGCTGATTAGGCGCAGAAGGCATATTGTGGGATCTGTAAGGTAATCTTCATGTCAACTACCCGTTGTTCACCTGCTATAATTACTACCTCTTCAGAAGCATATAAAAGGATACCCTCGAGGACATTCATTGATTAAGGCAACATTTTTATATGCCATCTTGCCAAGATGTAATGTAAAGATAAGGTGGAAGAGGGGAATTCAACTGTGCAAGAGTAAACTTTTTCATTAAGCTCACCATTTGTCAAAACTGGGGGGAACCTCATAGTTAAGCAGGGGAGATAACCCTGCTTCAAGTTTGTAATCCCTTCATAATTGAGCATGAACTGGGTACCAATGAGTAGATCATAAGTATTGTTGACCAAGGCCACCTCTGGAGCTTACAAAATGAGCTTTCCAAAAAGAATGGGCAGAGACAAGCAGGCCCAATATGCAAGTGTTTTTTGGCCCGGCAGTTACAAACTCTTGTATATAGTTGAGATCAGGGGTCAGATTTATTTTTATAAAAGTTTGGATGACACAACGTTCACAGGGGACCCAGTGTTAAGGATAGCCCTAACATTCACTCCATTAAATGACGACCTCCACTTTAGTTAAAGTTTCACTTAAGTTGGGAGGAAGAGCGAGGACCTCTTTAGATGGAAAGTAGAGGCGAGTCGTTTAGAAGTTTTAGGGTATTTTTCTTAAATTGACTTCAGGGTATGAACACACTGGGTAGATTGGATGAATGTGGCAATGAGCTGGTCAGCGTCAATGGCAGTATCAATAATCTCAAGACCCCCTGACAATTGTCAGAGATAAGTTTGGCGGTGGATCTTAGCTCAATCTACTCTTTCCAGGTTCATTTGGACAGGTACCTCCACTTCACCTGGGGCTCCTAAAACATAATAATCCACACCTTCACCATCCCATTCAGATTCGTCATCAGAGGTATTATCAATGCATGTTAGGGAGCCCACAGGGGGTGAGGAAAATTCAGTGCTTCCCTTATGGCAGGATAGGTCCTGGGGTTGTTCCTCCATCTTATTAACTTTTGGGGGAGGAGTTGGAATTGTCATGGCTCAATTTTTAGATCTTCAAGGTAGGGGTTGGTGCTTAATGGAGACAGGTTTCAGACTATAGTTAGCTTGATGAGAGGTCTAGGGAGATAGTGTTGTGGAAGTGGATGCTTTAACTACACCAGCTTTGGGTTGATTAAGGGAGGTGAGATTTTGTGAAACAGGCGGTTTATCTTTTGTTACCTGGTCATTTAACCCATTGAAAGTGAGGAAGATTGTCACCTGAGAAAGGGATCTAGGCTTAAGAGCCAGATTTGGAACCACTTAGAAAGGCCGCTCTGAATAAAAAGATGGGAAAGTCAAAGGGACGACTGCTTTCACCAACTAAGCTTTTTGAACTGAAGACAAAGGGGAGCACTTCCCCATCACAGCCATTATATTTGGGCATATCCTCACATGGTAGAGGAGCATCTCGTTGCTACAGATCTGCGGAAACAGGGTTCCAGAGGGAGATAGCCGTTGAAGTGGCTGGAGGGGTTGTAGATTCTCTCCTCGTAGCTTTTTGCATAAGTTCAAGTTTATAAAGGTCAGCCACTTCTAGCAGAGCCTCTTTAGTATCCCATACTGTTTGGAAGGTGCACTTGACTGCAGAGATATGCATTGCTAAATGGGAATATGATTCCAAGACAGCCATTATAGCAGCAATGGAATCATCTAGAGGTAGCTTTTTCAAGCAACAGAGGTTTATCTTTACTATAGGGTTGCTCAACAAAAGAGGGGATCAACTCTTTCTTGTAGGCTAAGGCACATAAAGGCCCGTTTTTGGCTTTCTAAACTCTGTAGGGAGCCAAATTCGTCATTGAGCACTTGTTTCACCTCAGCCAGGTGCTAAGGTTGGCCATAGTTAGAACCGTTATCTCTTGAGCCATATGACTAAGCAGGGAAAAATATTTTGAGTTTTTGCTGGTTAGTTGCTCCTTCCATCGCGGATTTTTACATAAAGAAAAAAGTTGCAATACTTCCCTCACCCAGGATAATCTTGTCCCTGAAAGGGGTTTTGTGTTTATTGGGAGAGGCTCCATAAAGGCCTTGAAAAGGGTGCAGCTCGAGCTTTTCTAATTCAGGACAAGGCACTAGCTAGCTAGGTTCCCAAGGATTATGGTTCACAAGAATAGTGAATGTAGAATTGGGGTGGGTAGAAGTTGAATGGGTTGCTTGGGTGAGAATAACGATCCAAGCCTGACTCTGATTGGCAGGGTTGAATTTGGGTGGTTTAATGTGGGTGGACGATTTGGTGGGGGCCAATTTCCCACTCTGGCCCATTGATTTAGAATGTTAATGAGACTTGGCAACAAAACGCCCCATTCAGAATCCGCTGAAAAAGGTTCAGAAGCTGCATCAGAGGAAGTGGCTTGGGGACAGTATTTTTTAAATGATTGAATCCAAAACAGAGGGGGAAAACTTGGTAACCATTATCCAAACAAGCCCAAAAATTCATACACTGCTGCAATACAAGCATGGGGGATTTTTGGGCTATGACAGGGTGGTGTGGGATTATGGTTGCAGTGGCGCGAGGGGCAGCAATGCGCTCTGCACCAGAGGGAACAGTGAAGATGATGTTGGGCTGAGTCCCATAAGCCAAAAGCCCCACCATCAATTGTTCATTATAAATTTGGGGTGGGAGGTGGGAAGGGAGAGATATAAAGGACACCACCATCATGGTGTCTGAAGGGAGGCGATTATGGGTAGTAGGGATGGGAGTGTTTTTGTAAATAAGGGGTCTTGAAGCCGTTATTGCAACGTCCTCCTCCATCTGGAAGCTAATGTTGAAATAGCCCTTAAATGGACAGAAATCGATAAAGCCAGTTAGGGCAAACACAGCTGTGGCTACTTTAATAATTGCCTTGTTGGCATATGAGAATAAATGCCCATAGTCGTCATGTAGGCAAAATCAGATTGTGGAATGAGGTAGGGCAAGAGGATGGGGGCGAGAAGGGTGGATGCGTGAAAGGTGGAGTGGTAAGTCCCATGGGGGGAAAAAATGGCCATTAGAGGTTGGAAGGCTATTCAAACCCATTCAAACGCATTTTCCTGTAGGGCAGAAAATGCTAGGCCGTGGAGCACCGCTATCCCACACTGGAGCAGCAGGTGGTGGATCTGAGGACATCAATAGGAAATGAATTAGGTCTGATGACGGTGGTAATTTAAACTTCTTTTTATAAATTTGCTCAAAAGTGAGATCAAGCGAAAAGAGAACTATAAAAATCAGTTTTTTTCTACAATGAAAATTTTAACCTCAAAACTTCCCTGTTAAATTCTCTTTTTGCAGTATTATTGACTAAAAAACTTAGCAGGTGGCACTCTAGTTTGGGAGAATACTTGTTGACATTTTTGATATGCACGTTCAGGTGCATCCTAGTTGATAAAGACATGCCATACCCTTGAGTAACACTATGATTGATTACCTTGAATTGGTTGAGTCTGCGGCAGATTGACATGGAGAAATTGAGCTAAAGAATATGAAGCATTCTTAGTAGATTGAAAGTGTTATTTTTTTCATAAGATTGCATGAGCTCAGTAATGGCGCAACAAGTTACCATATTGATGGATTGGATGTCTGACTTAAGAATAATGGGCATTACAGCGCAAAATGTGGCATTTTTGCCAAATCTTTTATAGAAATCGAGGAATGGTAACTGATATGTAGTGCACAGGCAAATTGGAGTAACAACTAAAGGGCTTATAAATAAAAGGTCAGAAAATGGTTATATACTAGCAACATACCTTGGGATTTCCCAAAGGGGGAGAATTTTGTAGGGCTGAGTTGATACTGTGGGCCTAGGTCTCATGGGACGTGCAACAATTTTTTAAGTCAAAGGGGGTACTTTGGGTTGGGAGAGAAAGAATATTGTAAAATTTTGATTTAAAATTCAATAGATTTATGCAGAGTTTAAAGCCAAAAAATTGATATTGCACAGACCTACTTCAACAGTGAGATTGGTTGGGGCTGCCTCTAGGATGGTTTATGTGATCTAGAACACTGATATAGGATTTGTTAGACCCAACTGGGTTGATCCAGCTGACCTAATTCATTCTGTTCAGGCTGGGGCTGAGGGGGAGTTTGATCATTTTGAGCCTTATTATGGCTAAAATGACCAAAGGTGTGGCGGTGCCTGGTGGCACTGTTGGAGGTCCCTTGAGAGATCCAAATCATTGAAAACATTTTCTATCATCTCTAAATGAGGAGAAGAGAAAAGAGGGCATGGAGGGAGGATCCTTTAGGGGGATGGTTGTAAATTCATCACTCATCTGCTAATGAGCTTAGTCTCTCTTTTGTAATATGAGCATCTGGAGACTGGTACCCCTCTTGAGTCTGAAAGGGTGCTGGTCACGGTTTGGGAAGTAAACTGGGCCTCTAGTCTTACAATATCGTACACTTTGAATGATTTTAGTATGAGAGATGGTACTATAACTTTTTACAATTAACTGTATTATTTGATATAACAAATATTGTTTTTAGAAATATCTATCCTTCTTTATATAATTTGTTAATATTAAGTTGATCGTTATTAAAGGTTAGTATTTCAACTAATTTAATTAATTCTGATATCATATATTCTGAAAAACTTGGTGTGAGAATATCATACATAAAAATCAAAAAGGGTATTGAGGATTTTTTTTTTAGTTTTTTGTATGTACTATATGTTAAGAGCTCTTAAGCTTTATAAAGAGAGATCTGAATAAATATCACGTAATACTACTAACATATATTATTTATAACATTAATTTATAAAAAAAATAAAACTAAGTTAAGCGTTATTGTTTTGTCCTGATATAAATTCATGCTTAGCCTCTTAAGCAAAGCTATTTATTTTGATTATCATCTTATCTTTTTTATCTTTTCTAGTGAATATTACAAGTTTTTTATTAAAACTGTAAGCCTTGATGCCCAAACCCGCCATCTAAATTGAGACCAATACCCTTTAGACATATAATAAAACCTCCAGGCCTATTGTGGCTCCTCAATCTCAGCCAAGTAACCTGGCCCATGTGGTAGATGTGATACTGATTTGCCCTCCAAGGATCATCCCTCCGTGAGCCCTTTTCATCTTCTTCATTATTAAAAAGGATAAAAGAGGTTTGCATGGAGGTATTCCAAACCAGGGGGCTCCAGAAGTACCCATGAAATCCCACACATAGCCTGGTTGCTCTAAATATGCAAGGAGCCGCCCAAACCTTCATGAATCCCTTATATTCCAAAATGATCTAACAACTGGATTGAGCTTTTTAGTAAACAAAATCAAGGATTGGACTTCCAGATCACCCAAACCCATTCTGAAGTTATTCTAATTGATTCCCCAGTGATAACAGATTGATGCATAAACTGGCTGCACCAATCCAAAAGTTAAAACAAATCTATGCAAAATTGGTTTTATTAATCTAAAATTTTATATTTTGCGGATTCTGATATAAAAAATTTTTATGATTTAATCCAAAGCTTTTAAAAAGCTCCCCAATCTATATCACTCTTACAACCCCAATCACTTGAAATTTTCTCATGAGTCCCAGGCCTAAGACGGTGCTTTACGCTCTTCTATGATTCTTTCTCCCTCCCTTACATAAAGGTAAAAGCCCCTCTTTAGGGTCTGTTGCTGGTTGATTTTTTTTATTATGTTTTTTCACAAACCCAATTTTCCATTACATTATTTCCCATGGTATCTTCACCCCATACATTAGTCTCTAAAGTCAAACTGACAAATATTGCTTTCCTATGTGAAATAATATTCACATCATGTAGTGGATGCTTTGATCCACAGATTCAGAACTCACTACGCCGTGACTGAGCCTGTGAGAACTTATAACTATGATATTTTTTACTAAAGTGAAACATATGATATGTATGAGTACAACTGAAGTTTGCCTTGCCAACTCGTTGCCAATTTGATAAAATCCATCTATAGGGTGTGTTCCACTATTTTTAATTTGAATTCACTTAAAATCCAATATAAAATTACCATAGTAGATATAAGCATCCCTGCCTCCACCACCCCTAGAAATTACCCCTACAAGATTGTGGTTGCTACCATTGCAGCCCTTTGGCTTTTTATAGTGCCTTTTCCTTTGTTTGAGCAGTTTTGTTCCACGCTTAACCCTAGAATGTTCCACTTCAAAGCTACTATATTGTGCTCTGGCATTCTGAGCCCTCCTCTGTGTATCAACACTCAGATTGGTAGCCCAGTTTGTTTCAATCAGCCGCAACCATGAAATAATAATCTAGCATATACCTTTAGCGCTCTCCGTCCTCCTCTACGAAATGGGCGAGGCTTTTTCCTCTTTAGTTACTATTACAACCCACGCATCTTTGAATCCTGGCTTCTAGTACGCTAATGAAGAAAAGTTACTTTAATCCAGAACCTTACTTGGTTTTCTGCCCAAAATAGATAAGCAGCAATTTGTTGGGAGGAAAATCTACAGCCCACCATTTCCTAGAAGCCCAATTTTTATACTGTCCTCTACTCCTAATCCCGCTGCACTCTTGCTCACAGCTCTTACTAATGAATATTAGGCCTACTTTATGTTTCCCAATACCATCTGCACTTGGTCACATGAGGTTATTGTGCAGGCTCTCCTGGACACAGGGAAGCTAGCAACTTCATGGACCTCAAAGTGAACAATCATTAGATTTAGATACAGAGAGGGCTCCTCCAATAATGGGAACATCCTCTGAGCCCTTGAAATGCCACACCGTACATTGTGCAATGAAGTTCTTTGTCCATGACTTTTTCTATGATTGAGTCTCTGCAGTGCAAGATTTACTGTACATTGTGATTATTGGTTTGAGTTGGTGGCATCACCAACATGTGCATATAAATATAAACCTCAGCTAACTATTGTTTGCAAATAACAGCATCAGTAAGGAAATCTCCATTATTTAAACTCTTCAACCTGATATCTATCTGATCTCAATATCGCCTGCTGCAACTCACACCATGGATCTACAGCCAGATTCCATTCTTTTCTTACTCTGCATAAAGCTATCATTGACATGCCCCTCTGGCGTCAGCTCAGCTGCAACCATGCCCAAATTTTTTGAGTGGGGATCAATTCACCCGCCTCCAACCTTGGCAAATTCTGTCACAGCTTCCAAAGCTGCAGCCAATAAAAAATTATAAAGTTTTTAAAAATTGGTCAATTTACAGCAACTTGAGCCAATGGCTGAAACAGGTTCAGCTGAGATGCCACAGGCAACAGATCATGGCCAAAAAGGTTTTGCTAACTTGCAACTCCAGTGACTGGGCTGGCATTAGCAGAGCAAATCCTTTCTAGTTTCTCTATTGGATTGATGATAGTGATTGACTGTATACCTTTTTTTAGTACTAGATGGTCGTGACTGGCTGTATAACGTCAAGCCAGATTTTGCATTCTAGGAATTTTTTTAATCCTCCCTTTGCACCCCCGCCGTTTTTGCCCTAAAAAAGTTATCTGTTATATAAAAATATAAATAAAATGGCGGTCAAGGCCAATGCTACTCCTGCCAACACCCTACTCCACCAGCAACTCCATGCAGCAATGGAACATCTGGTTGAGGGTATTACTATGCCCAATTTCCCCCATCATTTTGAGGAGGATGCAAAATATGAGATTGAGAAGCGCACTTTTGGCACAATCCACACTTGCATTGATGCGTCAAAAATATCTTTTTTCAACCCCAATTATTTTTAATACTGCCAGCGCATTTAACTGTTTACTTGTGTACTGGCTCACATCACTTTTGCTGAGCATCAACTTGCTCAATTTGTTAAGGCGATGTGATACCGTTGGCCTCACTACCAAAGAAAATCCACAATTAAACCTCATTATGCCATATGCTGCTGATGCCTCAACTCCTATGCTATCCACCATGGTCCAACAGCTAAAGCGGGTGCCAGACAAAACTCCCCCAAAGTTTCCTCCTTTTCTGATATGGCTCTCTAAGCTATTAACATATGGAGAACTAAAATTTTCAATTATGATAATCTTTTATTTTCTCGTTTGCAAATAAAGATATGTGGCGGCTCCCCCTTTTTGGTTGGGCACCACTAGTGCTAAAAAAGCTATCATTGACATCAATCTTGGTACCAGACTTTTTAACCCACTCAGATAATGATATGAAAAATAAATTGATCTTGAATGCAGTATAGATAAACTGTCCCTTATACTCTTAAACCATGGAGGAAGATAAGGCTTTGTAAATATGGCTTGATGATATATTTAAAAAATGCTGTATCATCAAGAAGACTTCCCCCATCGACTCCCCTTCATCCTTGCCCAAAAAGCGGATGGTTCCCGTGGCACTATGTTGCCTATGGATATGTAAATGATGTAAAGGTCTCAGGACCTTAATCCCTGCTTCTATAACAATCCATTGCTCAAGCTTTTTAAAAGTTTTGAGATTCTATAATCTCAACCGAGTCAATGCTTTTAATTAATTAGGGATTAAGGAAGGGCATGAGTGGCCCACAGTCATCAGTACTAAGCAATAGATTTCCAGTTTGAGGAATTCCTTTCAAATTTAGAAAAAGCAACGGTAACTTTCCAGCATCTCTTTATGATGTCTTAGGCGATCTTTGTTATCATGTGCTGTCACCTATATTGACAACATAAGATTCATTCTCCTTCCTATGAGCAACATGATGATTATCTAGAGAAGTGATGGTGGCCCTCCTCATGGAAGAGCTTTTTTTAATTCCTCCAGTGAAGATTCTTTATTGAGTAAGTGTTTTCTTGAGGAACCTAGTTTTAAAGGATAAATATGAAGTTCCTCTCTGAAAACTATAGGGTATCTATTTGAGGCTTACTTCAGACTCATAGAAGAATCTCTGAAGTCTCCTTGGCGTAGTTACCTTTCTCAAAAGTATCCTCCTAGCCTTTGCTCAGCTAGTAGTGCCTCTCCACCCATTAGCTGAAAATGACATTCCAAACAAAAGGACTGACGAGTGCCAAATACATTTGTGGATATTAAGGATGTTGTTAAGATTCTGATATGACTATATGATAAGCCTTAAATAGTCATGGCGGATTGGATAGAATCCGCTGACCATGATTTACAGTGTACAAATATTCTAGCGCCTTGAGATGAAGCAATAATAATTCAGAAAAGGCTATTATTGGATTTCCTTTCAAATAAGGTGATAAGGTGATGGTGACATTTAACAAATATGGAGTAGATCGCCTCAAACTAAGGCAATAGGGAGCTTTAAAGTACAATACTCTTCCAGAGCCAAAGATAATATGGTAGAACCAAATAGTCTAAGCCAAAGGGTCAGATAGACTAAAGGTGCTGATATATAATCAAGATGGGATGATTAAAGAGGGAGGTCGTTAGTAAGAAAGAAGAGAGCAGAGCAGAAGGCATTTGATAGTATTAATATAAATAAAGAAGTGTGAACAGAACTAATTGTGTCGTATTTTTATTATAGTTTTAAGTTGTTTTCAGGGCTAATGATCTTCACAATATCCATTAGTTGTTTGGTGAGATAAACCCTGTGCAACCCTTATGGAGTATACAATGATACCGCAAAAATATATAACAGGGGAGCATACTACAGTGGGCCCATTGATTAACCACAAAAAATTAGATAAAGTTCTATAGTTGCCGGCTATGTCAAATCAGGCCTGTTATGACGGGAAATCTTCATAACCCACTGCACTAGCTGAATATGCAGAACTCAAACTTGCTTTAGATACGGTGCTCAAGAAGCAGAATGAGCTCCTTCAGGAATGGAAAGGTGTAATGAACTAGCTCAACTGCACTTTAGTCAGTGCAGATCCTTGGCCAACAAAACAGGCAACTTGCTAATTGCTTGGATGACACTACTGTTCGATTACATTGTACATAGTGAAAATTGGATGGTACCTCCAAGTTACCCTCATTGGGAAGCGGATGAGCAACAAGGGCTGCTCAGGAAGAATTTTGCTATGAAGAATATGACACTGGCGTGAGCTACTATACCCATGAGGGAAGCTATTTAGATGACTATGTGTTGAAGAGCCAAATCCCCAAGTAATGGCTGTACTGCCCACCGTTGAGGCCCACACTGCCTCTGAATCTGCGAACAGACCACCTGACGCTGGACCAGCTCCATGTCGGGAGACCGCTTATGGGTCTTGACCCATTCCTCAGTACTTCCCAAAAGGTTTCAGTTATGGCGCGAGGAGGAGGTTTGTATTGAAAGCTTCCTCCGTTTGATTGCAATGGGAATATCCACAGCTTAATTAAACGTTTTAAGTTTGCAGCAGAAGGTGCCTCAGATTGGCATAAAGCTAAACTGTTAATATCCGCCTTGGACGTTGGGAGTACTAATCAAGTAACCTGATACATTCCAAGCAACTCCTTTACATACCATGAAGTGAATGATACTGTGCTGCAGTTGTTTAAGGGTACTGCAAAAATGTCACATCAAAAGGCTGAATTCTTGACTATTGGGTCTAAAGTAATAGATCCTCACTGCATTTGCTGACCAAATTATGGCGGAAGCCCATATGCTAATCAGAGCAGGGACTTTATCTGAATCTAATGTGTGCATCACAATGACCTCCGCAGTGAAGCCATACCGTAAGCTTTACATGTCATGCCCCTAATTTTGGATGATGACGTACCCCTGCTAAGAATTATTTAGTTTTGCTCTGCCTATCTGCTACCTTCCCTCCATCCAATACAGAGCGGAAACATTCTGCCACCATCACCAGACCTTCTTATTTGGGGGATTTACCGTCCTGTACAGATTTCGCCTAGTAAACCTTGGCCTTATTATAACCATGCGCCTCAGCTCCAGCCAAGTTACCCCCAGAAGATTGACTTCTTCAACGGCCCTGCTTATATAAATTTTCAGCAACCCAACTACTGACCTGTACCTAGTTACGCCAATCATCAGCAATCATCATACAAACAGGCCCTGGTTATGCCAATTGTCAACAATCAAACTATCAGCCTAACCCCTCTTATGAGAACCAAGGGCGCGGTCCCTACTTGGTTAATTGCTTTGAATGCAGTCACCCTAGCCACCTTGCAAGAGTTGCCCTAACTGTCAAGTTCACTACATGAAATAGGATCAATACTACAAGGGAAATATGGATCATAGTAGAGACAGTACTCTCTACCTGCACTATCCCAACCTCAAACGTCTCACCTAAACCTATTATAATATATCCAGCGGAAGTCCCTCAATATGATGACAGGTTTATATAACAGAAACTGGTTGGAGGAGTGAATTTACTGACATGGGCGCAAGCCAATGCTGCACCAAATGAAGACCTCAGGAGCAACTGAAGCCATACGCCTGAAAAATGTTTGACCAAGCTTCTTCAGATAAGCTGGATTCAGCCACAGATGCACTTTCCCTGAAAGGTGTAAACATCGCCCTTCTGGTAAATGCTATTGTCAAAGGCTACCCCAAAGCTGTGAGGGGATTATGAGTTTCCTTAGAAAAGAGATCCCTTAAATGTCCACGTGTTATACAATAAAAATTCTTCTTATTCTGAGTTTACATACTGTGACATTTTTGTAGCAAAAAACATAGTTTGCACTATAATAGATATGGACACCCCAGTCAACATAGTTTACACCAAGTTGGTGGTGAAGTTGACTTTAAAACCTGATGTAAACATCAAATGGAGTTGAGACCGCTGGAGAGGAGAGCACAGACTCTGAGGGAGCGTAAAGCGCGTTACCTTTGCATTTTGTACTAATTATCATGGTAGCCTCGGTGGTAGTGGTACCAAAAATTTACTATGATCTGCTAATTGGAACTGCTTTCATGCGCCACTTTGGGCTGTCGTTAATATGAACACAGAGACTTTCAGAATTCTGGGGCAGCGGATCCCAATTTATTTTACCTCCAGCGGAGCGCCAAAGGATCCAGTGCACCTGGGACATATCAACCTTGCATATAGTGATGGGGTGATTCCGGTTTTCTACCATCAACTAAAGGGAAAGACCCAGATCCTTCCCCACTAAGTATGAATATCAAGGGCTGCTGCTCAGAGCTGCTGGACCTATATACATTCCTTCTGGACACCAAGTAATAGTGAACACTGAGTTTGAGGTGGAAGTGCCAGATGGGTTTTAGGGGTGTCATTAGTCCTTATCAGCAATTGCATATTGAGCCTCATGTGGCTCCAGGCATTATACTTCCAGGAAATGGTGAGTTCAAGGTCTTATTAGAGAATCTACAGAATAAACCAGTGCAAATTTTTGCCAGCATCAAATAGTGGAGTATATACACTTGACCTTAGTTGAGGAGGTACTTTGGGTTCACAGTTCAGGGCGTTGTATGAATTTGGTCTATCCATTGAGCCGCAGCCTGGCATAATGATAGTAATTCATGGTGGAATTTGATAGGGCTATCAGAAGAACAAAAGGACCAAGCGATAGCTTTATTAAAGAGGTATAAAGAGATTTTTCTATTGATGACCATAATCTTGGGCTTTCTTGGGGAGTGGTCCACTTACTAGATACATGAGATCATCCTCCATAAGGTCTTGTCTGATCCACCAATCAAGGGCAGTTGAAGAAGTTGTCACCAAGGAAGTTGAAAAATTGCTGGAGCAAGGGATGCATGAACCATCCAATAGTCTGTGGTCTTTGCCAGTTCTGGTTGTAACAAAGAAGGATGGTAACAACCAGGTGGCGATAAACTAACAGAAGCTCAACAGTATTACTAAGAAGGACATTTATCCCTTCATTGGATTGATGATGCATTGTATCAGTTAAGAGGAGCTCGCTACTTTTCAGTGATGGATCTGATATCAGGTTACTGGAAAGAAAGTTGCCCACGACAGAACAGGATAAATGTTCTGTAATCACATCCAAGGGGTTTTCCAACCAATAAATATGCCTCAAGGGCTATGTAATACTCCAACTACGTTCTAACGAGCCATGGACACTATCCTTGGTGACATGAAGCTGTTTGCATCCTCTTGTACCTCAATGACTTCAAAGTTTTTTCCCAACCTTTTCTGAAACCTTGAGCATCTATAAGAGGTGTTCCGCAAGCTCTCTGAGGCAAATAATAAAATTAGGCCTTATAAATGTAACTTTTTCAAAAACCATCTGGAATACCTGGGGTTTGTGGTAGGTTCTAAGGGTATAAAACCACATCCAGCCAAGGTGAAGACTATAAAAAAAATGACTACACCAAACAGTAAGGGCGACATACATGTGTTTTTAAGGAATGGTCAGCTACTACTGGCACTTCACCCCAACTATAGCTGTATTGGGGGCACGCTATTTAGGTTGAAAAAGGATGCCACTTTCAAATGGATGGAAAGCCATAAATGCTCTTTTGACACACTTTGGATGGCGCTAATCAGTGCATTGGTGCTACACTATCTTCACTTTAATAAGATTTCATTATCCAGACGGATGCGTCCCTTTCCACTTTAGTGGCGGTCCTATACCAAAAGATGATGAGGGGGAGGAGCACTAAGGGAATGCTTCAGTCAAAGCCTTCAATGTCATGAACATAATTATACCATGATCAAGCAGGAGTGCTTAGCGGTGATCTATGCATATAAGCAATTTAGGGTATATTTTTATGTGGTGAAGTTCAAAATTGTGACGTATCATGATTTTTTATGCTGGTCGCAGAACCTCAAGGAGCCTGAAGGACGTCTAGCCCAATGGGCTCTCAAGCTTCAGGCGTACGACTTTTAATTCTTCACTGTTCTGGAGCAAAACACCAGAATGCCAATTGCTTATTTAAAATTTATAAACATTTTCACACTGCAGATCTCAGCAATTTAATGTACAAAAAGATGCTCATTAGGACAAACAATCACAAACTGCCTCAAGTTATAAAGGCGCAAGATGTTTTCAAGCTAATGCTTTTCAATGGAATGCATAGTTGTACAACCGTATTGGAGACTCTACAGTGAACTTCCCGTGACCCTTGGAATGACCTAGTATTATCATGAGCGCACATAAGGCAGTCAGACATGGTGGCATGTGCAAGGCATTGGAATTGTTGCGCCCTCAGTATTATTGAGAAAGCATGAACTTTGACGTGTTTTAAACCAAGTTTTTACTGACGCCAGTGCCAAGTGGAAAAGTCATTCCAACAGAAGACCTCAAACTGGTTAGTGAAGCCCTATTTTGCTTGGCATACGGTTTCCCTTGATGTTGTTGTCCCTCTTCCAATGGGAGCTAACCAGTCCAAATTCATTCTGGTGGCAATTGACTACTTGACCAGGTGGGTTGAAGCACAAGCAATATGTGATTTGGGGGCAGTCACAGTGGCTAAGTTCGTAATGAAATGTATTATCCAGCAACATGGCTGCCCTCAGTTCATTCTTACCAATAACAAAGCTAACATCACCTCGCTATAATTCCAAAGTTTAATGAGCTGATGGGCATCCATGGGGTTCTGATGACCCCATACCACCGTGAGTCCAATGGGATAGTTGAGCGAGTTAATGGTACCTTGGTGAGCATACTAAATAAATTGAAACAGATTGACTTTTGATTAATTTTTCTTCCTTTTTTAGCACTAGTGGTGCCCAAACCCAAAAGGGGGAGCCGCCATGCATCTTTATTCACAAATGGGCTAAATAAGGGATTATTAAGATATAAACTCCTTATATGCCACCTCAGCTAAATGCCTAGGAAGCCATATCAGAAAGGGAGGAAACTTTGGAGGAGTTTTTGTCTGGCACCCGATTTAGCTGTTGGACCATGGCGGATAGCATAGGAGTTGAGGCATCAGCAGCATATGGCATAATGAGGTTTAAATGTGGATTTTCTTTTGTAGTGAGGCCAGCGGTGTCCATCGCCTTAACATATTGAGCAAGTTGATGCTCAGCAAAAGCGATGAGAGCAGGCACACAAGTAAATGACTTAATGCACTGTCGGGTTTTGGGGAAATTGGGGTCAAAAAGAGATTTTTTTGCTGCATCAATGCAAGTGCGGCTTGCACCAAAAGCAAGCTCTTCAATTTCATATTTTGAATCCTCCTTGAAATCATGGGGAAGTTTGGGATGAGAATACCCTCAACAGGGGGTTCCATCACCCCATGGAGTTGTTGACGGAGGAGAGTGTTGACAGGAGCTGCAGCGGCTTCAACTGCCATTTTATTTATAATTCTATAGATGGGATAACCGTTTTTGGGAAAAAAATGGTGGGTCGCAATTTGGGAGGATAATGAAAAACTCCTATGATGCAAAATCTGGTTTAACATTATATGACCAGTTTTTTATCAATCCAATAAAGACACTAAAAAGGATTTGCTCAGCTAATGCCAGCCCAGCCACTGGAGTTGGCAAATTGGCCACACCTGATTGGCCATAAACTGTTGACCATGGCATCTCAACTGAAACTGTTTAATCCATTGGCTCAGGTTGTCATAATTTGACCAAATTTTTAAAATTTTGATTGGCTGCGGCTTTGGAAGTCACGCCAGAATTTGCTAAGGTTGGGGGCGGGAGAATCGAGCTCCACTTATAAAATTTGTGTATGGCAGCAGCCAAGCTGACGCCAGAGTGGGAGTGGCAGAAGTGGCAAAGGGTTGATATTTCCCTCCTTTCTACTGCTGTTTTTGCATAAAACACCAGCTGTAATTCTGCCATGGGGAAGAGTCCCTTTTAATTACTTTATATGTACAACACCCTGCTCTTCCAGCACTTCTTTATGCCTGCGTTGAAGATACTGGCGGAATGGATCCCTAACATTACTTTGCTAACCTATCCAATACAAACATCAAGTTGCAAACCATAGCGTACTCCTTCAGTCTGGCAAAGAAAATAAGGAATCAGGATGCCAATCAGGAACAACATAGTGGGCTGGCTCAATTTAAAAATGGAGATCTGTTTATATTCCATGACCAGCACAGATTAGTCAGAAGCACAACTTGGCTAACATATGGATTGGTCCATTTGAGATTACTTAGAAATCAGTGTCAACGCATATACTATCAAAGATCCCACTAATGGTTGGATTATTAACTGAGTGTACATAAAGTTCCACTCAGGCGTATAAACATTAGGAGGATTATCATCCAGTCAAGGGGGGGTATTGTCATGATTCTAATATGACTGGATAATAAGCCCTAAATAGCCACGGCGGATTGGATAGAATCCACTGACCATGATTTATAGATTACAAATATTTGAGCGCCTTGTGATGAGGCGATATTGTGTCATAATGG
>JAKSZP010017961.1:0-23007 GCA_022478985.1 Massospora cicadina
AATAAATTCAATTGAAAATTCTTGGTGCAGTTACAGAATACAAATCCATTGACACAGTTACAGAAGAGGATCAAGCTGTTAATTATCCAGTCAAATTTCTCAATTCATTGGAGCCTCATGGAATGCCACTGCACATATTAACCTTTAAAGTTGGCTCACCAATGCTGCTCCTTTGGAATCTGAACCCACTAAAGCTGTGCAATGAAACCAGAATTTCCATAAAAAACTGATGCTAAATGTGATTGAAGCAACAATAATTAATGGCAAATGTAAAGGAGAAGATGTGCTGATTCTGCGCATTCCAATGATTCCCTCTAATTTGCCCTTTACATTCAAACAACTACACTTTCCTATGTGTCTTGCTTTCACAATGACAATCAACAAAGCTCAATGACAGTCACTTCACGTTGCCAGATTAAATTAAGAAAATCCATGTTTTTTGTATGATCAACTATATGTTGCTTGCTCCAGAGTAGGAAATCCAGAAACTCTGTACATCTATACACCAAATAAGAAAACCAAAAATATTGTTTACCCACTTGCAATATGCTAGATGTTAGTAGTAGTTTTAATTATTTTAAGTTGGTTCAATTATATAGCAAATGGAATAGTCAAAAAAGTGTTCATTCACATGAATATTATATAAAAGTTATATAGTTCATCATTTATTTATAACAAAAAAATAATGAACTTTTATCAGTATGTGTCATCTTTCATTTTTCCACATTCTTACACAAAACATTATAGATTCTATATTACATACAGGCCATCCATTTTTATATAAATAAATATACAAAAATAGGAAACTGTCAGCTGTGTTTTGCTCGCTATAATATAAAATTTAAATTAATCAGTTCAAATCAGCTGATAATAAATAAACTCAAGCAACGCTGGGTAACTCCACTATTATATATATACATATATATACCAACATCCATACTTATATATAGATGACAATGATTCATAATGATGCCAAAACAAAAATTCTACCAATCATTTTTTAAAATTAAGCAGAAAAGTTATATGTAATTGGATGATAAAATAAAATTGCACCAATCATTTCAAAAATTTGTCACCAGAAATGACGTTTGAAACCTGTTTTATCCTGGCAACTTCTCTTTATAATCATTAAGATTAGTAAACCCTTATTGAGAGAGCATACTTAGTAAAGCTAGATCTTATTGCCATGTAAACTAAGGTCAAGTGGTTTTAAGTCATATGACCATGTATGAATTGATTTGAACTGCCTTTTTAAGTAGAATTAATTGGGATAATTTATCTGGTTAATCCTTATTATATCTAAGGGCCAATTAAAAAAATGAATCAAGTTTTACCTTATGGTAAAAAAGTTAAGTGCATGATATATGCCTTATGGCTGAAGGTTGTTAGAAACTTTCTTAACATTTTATCTACTGTTATGATAGGATACTATCATTGTTTTTTGTCATTTAACTTTTAAAAGAATAATACCTAAGATGGTTATATTACTTAAGTAATGGTTGGATTAGCCTAACTAAAACTGTGTATGACAGCAAGCAATTAGCTGGTAGATAGATTCAAATTTATTTAATTTATATAAATCAGGCAGCATTTTAGTTGTGGTGGCTTAAGAAATTATCCTATAGATAAATCATTATAAATACATGTTTATTTCAACATCTACTCCTAGACTATTTACCAGTCTCAGATAAACTTGACACAAAATTCTGATATATATATATGTATATATATAATTGTTCAGTTGACTTGATCAGTCCAATGTTTCAGGTATAAGGTTGGCAGTTTTTACTTATTTAGTTTTCTTATATAGCTGATTTTATCAGTCAATTATATGGTAAACTTTCAGATATCTATCTATATTACCTCATTTTATTTATTTAGTTGATTTAAAAGGTCAATCTATAGTAAATTTACTGATTGCCATCTACAATAATTCATTTTAGATATAGTTTATTCTATTGGTTACTCTATGCTAAATTCACTGAACGCCATCTACTTAATAAAACACATTCACTGACATACTGACTGACTGAAATCTGAAACCTTCGAGTCTGATAGGGTCAATCTATTTGAGTGAGTGGGTGAGAATTGCCGAATCTTATCGAATAAGAAATTATCGAGCCTGATGGGTTCAATCTATTTGGGCGGGTGGGTGAAAATTGGCGAATATTATCTAATAATTCACCAAATTGCTCACCTGAAGCTAATTGAGTCAGATAAGTTTAATCTATTTGAGTGAGTGGGTGAGAATTGGCAAATAAGATCGAATCAGAAATTATCGAGCCTGATGGGTTCAATCTATTTGGGCGGGTGGGTGAGAATTGAAAAATATTATTGAACTAGTGGAGTTACCCGTGCTTCGCTACGGTGTCTAAAGAGTTTCAGGTGATTCGAATTGGTTAATTTAGATTTTATATATATTTAAGCAATAACTACTCGGCCAATTCTAATTGTTTAATCGAAGCAACCAAAACCACCAACCACTCAGCTAAAACTAACTGAACTTATCAAATCAACCAATAACTAATCACCCCAAAGCTAAACTGTATCCTATCGATTCGACCAAAAACCATCAACCCACTCGGCCAAATAAAATAAACCTATCAGATCAATCAGATTCTAAATCATTTTAGTTTTTATATTGGTAGATAGCTATCAATAAGTTCAGAGACCATTAAACCTATTAAAAATTCCAACCTACAACCACTTAGCCAAAATCAATTAAGTCTGCCAAATTAACTAAACCATCCATCACTTAACTGAAACTATTGAGCCTATCGAATCAACCAAAAAATAAACCACTACTCAGCAAAAACCAATTACGGAACTTACAACTGCCAAAAACTACCAACCCTTATCAAAAACCTATGAAAAAATCGAGTTAAATGAATATGAAAATACCCAGCCAAATTGCTATATAATTATATTAGAAATATATGTTCTAGATCTTAAATAGAACTGATATTTAAATTTATATGATTATTTTAAATAATTACATATTAGCATTCCGTTCCCAAACTTTATAGGATACTTATGCCAAGTTTGGTAATTTTTGGTTATTTGCTTGAGATAATGCATCCGGCATAAATAAATAAACTGAATGATAGTTTTGTAAAGAAAAGTTTGACTAATTCTTGTTGATACCCAGTTTAGCACAGATTTGTTTTTGGGCTTTAAGTTTACCTGATGATCCTAATCAATTCTTTTTTATATTTGTAGATGGTTATCGTTAATATTAAAAAAATCAAATTATATTGAATCAATATAAATTACCAACCATTCAGCCATACCCAATTAAACCTATCGAATTAGCTAAACCACTAAACCACTTAGCTAAAACCTTTAGATTAAAAATCAACTAATCCCCAACCGCTTCATAAACCAAAGCTAAATGTATTGAAACAACCAAAATCACCAACCACTTACCAAAACCAATTAACTTATCGAATCAACCAATCACTAACTGCTTTATTAGAACCGTTAAGCTTTATTAATCGACTCAAACCCACCAACCGCTCGACAAAACCATTTAAACTACCGAATCAACCGAATATCAAACTTTTCGGACGTAACAATATACCGATTTCCATTAAAACATATAAAATTTTAACTTGTTACATATAAAACTTTTTATTTTAATATAAAAAATTAAAAATCTGGCTTCGAGATGCACACGGACCCCCTCCCGTCCACCTATAGCCAAATTTTCAGAGCTCTACATACTATACTTTTAGCTGGCCATAGCACACACACACATACACATTTGCTTTTATATATATAAATAAGTGTCTGAAATAGAGCTTGTAAGATTTGATTACAGACAGACAGACAGAATTGACAGTGAGTTTAAGAAAAGTGTATAAAAAGTGATTACGCCAGGATTTGAACAACTGACCATTTATAGAGTTGAAGTTTAGAGCCAAAGGCTGAGCCGATTATGCTAGATTTTTTTTAAAACTCCATACTTTATTAAATAAATTTAAGGGAAAGTAAGAGGGGTGGGTGGAATACAGGCAATTCAGCCGAGGGTAAAAAAAGACTGGGGATTTAGGCTGCTAGAGTTCTAGCACCTCCAACCATTGCTGATTGGTGATCACCATTGCTAGCCATGGTTCTAGCAGTGGTGGGCTTACAGGCCATACTATTCTCAGATGATTAGTAGCTTCATTGCATGCAATGAGCAATCTGGTGGGGAAAGCCAAATGTGTGGCCTTATAACACCTGGGGATTATGCGCAAGAATTTTGAGATCTGGCGGAGCTGATCAGAGATAATCTGAATAGTCTTCAATATCAAACCTCTGTGATGGGGGTGCTCATTGCTCATAACCTTGGTGACAAGCGCACAGTAAATTACCCATACACAATAATAGTAAATGAAGGCTTGTGGTTGGATTAGAGCTGTTCTCAGGGTTTTTGTAAAGAACAGGTCCTGTGATAGATGTATACCTGGAGGCAAATGATCACCTGATAGGATATATCACATCATGGACCAGTATTTTTTGAACATGGCACATTCATAATAGCAATGTGCTATATCTGCTTCCAGTTTGGTGTATATGGGGCATTCTTTGTGCTGGTAATCTGGCCTGCTGTGCTTGCCCAATTTGAATACCCAATTAAGGATCTGCCATGTTACTGACTGCTGTTTAGCCATAACCAAGCAGAAGTTCAGGCCCAAAATCAACTCCTTCATTGGGTAGTTGGTGTTGTGGCCTTTGGTAGTCCAGTCATTAAGGATTTGTGGGCAGGTGGGCAGATTGTGCCCCAGTTTTGGGAGCAGATCCCCATATTCTATCAGTATCAATTTGTACCTAATTCTGATTGACTTGGTTGTATATTCATCAGTGATTTAGTTACATTCCTCCCAGCTTGTTGCAGTAATCATTGCAGAATTATGTGCTTTGACATCCCTTTGAATTTGGTCAGCCTCTCAGTTCAATTTTTTGAATGACCACCCACCCTGGTGCACAGCCTGATTGCAGAGTCACTAGTAGTACAGGGCTCCTTTTTGTGAGGTTTCAGGTGGTTCACCATCCATTCATATAATGATCAGGGGGAGACTGTCTCTTGGAGGCCTTGAGCCCTTGCCCAGTTCATGCCCCATGCTAGATTTGGGCAGCACATGTGCATCTGTGTTAGCTTCAGAAATGACTTCCCCATATGCACCAGATGTGAGATTCAAAGTCTAGTAGGCCCATGCCTCCTTTGTTATTTGGTTTGACAGAGCTTCCAGTGGATTGGTGCCACCTTCACCTTGAACCACAGGAAAGTTTGGAGTATTGACCTGATTTTCTTCTCTAGGTTCAAGCTCATCAGCAGCACATGAGCAACTTACCATAGCTTTGAGAAAATGAAGATATTTATTGCCTGCACTTTCTCCTTGAGGCATAGTCTGGCACTTTTCCAGCATAGCATTTTGATTGATAAACTTGTCAATACTTCTTGTTTGGTCTCAAGTACAGCTGGTACCTTGTCATTGTAAAGTATCCTGAGGTATCAGACTGTCTGGTAGCTCATAATTGGCATTTTGTCAGTTGGTGGGCTGAAGTTTGGGTTGCCAACCCTCATCACTGAGGTTTTTGCCAGATTTATTTTTGCGTTTGATGCAAGCTGGTAAAGGTTTAATAAATCCTTGGCGCCCTGGAGGTCAGTCAAGGAGATTATTCCTACAACTGTATTGTCTGTGAACGCTAGAATCTTCAGTGGTATTTGGTTAGGGTGGACTAAACCCCAAAGCTTCATGTCTGCTGCCACCAGTAGAATGTTAGCTGCAAAGTTGAAGAGCATCAGTGAAATGGGGTCTCCTTGGCGGAGACCTTGCCTGACAGAGATTTTGCTGGTTGCGCCATCTGCGACCATAACCCTCATTACCAGACCTGAGTATAGCATCATTATCCATGCCTGAAACATGTCAGGGATACTGGCCGCCTTCAGTGCCTCATGTAAGAATGACCACGCTACTTGGTTATATGCCTTTTTCATGTCAAGGAACATAAGGTATCCTTGTTCAATGCCCCTCATATCCTGGAGTATGCTCTGGACTGAACCTATGCTGTCCCATATACTATGGCCTTTAATGAAACTGTGTTGGGCCCTATAGAGCGTGCGTGGTGCTGTTGCCATCTGCCAATTAGATAGTATGCATGTGAGTAGTTTATAATTGGTGTTTGATAGTGCAATCAGGCGCCAGTTCTGAGGTTGGCATCTGAGGCCTTCTTTTTACAGAAGTACAATTTCAGGTCTCATGTCCTCCCAGAACTTGTTACTTTGGGTCAAACAGTGGTTAAAGAGGGCTTTGAGCTCTGGTGTGATATGGTCTCAGAATATGCTGTATATTTCTGCACATATATTGTTGGGGCCTGGTGCTTTCATTCTTGGTGACTCCATTAACGCCCTCTTAACTTCATCAATAGAGATTTTGGTGGATAGCTTGGCAATGTCTTCTGGTGTACAGCCACCCAGTGCTGGCTTGGCCAGGTTAATAAGGGTTTTTGTCACCAATTTACTCATTTCTCGCTGTCAGAAGAGATCACCATAAAAAGCACAACTTCACACTTAATTGTTTCAGGGTCTGTTGATAATTCCCCATCTTCTGTCTCCATTTTCTGTACCCTAGCCTTAGTTCAGATTTCCTTGAGGTGTTTAAGGCCCTCTTTGGTCATCACCCCGCTAAATTCTGATATCAGTAAGTTGCATTGGTCCATCTCTATGAGTCTTGTTTCATCATTATAGCCCAATATTTTTGTGCGTTGTTTGGTACTTGCTCCACCAATCCTCGCTGTCCCAGTGGGTGAGCCTCAGGCTTTCTAATTTAGACTTCAGTTGCTTCACGGCGGCTGTTCACTTGTAGGATGTCACTTTTTCAAACTTCATACTATCATGTTTTATCTTCATTTTGATCTGGGTTCATCTTTCTATTGGGTTTAGCTCTGAACAGTTGTCCGGATGCGCTATTAGCTGATCCAGTCCCACATCTACCATTCGGCGCCAATCCCTGTTCCTCAACATGGCTGGTGCCAATTTCTACTCATGGTTCCTCGGAGGTTTGTCAAGGTCAATCTCCACCTGGATGACCATGTGGTTGCTTTTGGCATTTATGCTAACCTCGCTGTTGGATGTCATTGGCCTGAGGTCCAATGATATGAGGATGCAATCTAAACGTGATTCTGACAGTAGGGATCCAGCGGCATTGTATTTCCACTGCATTGGATTGGCTGGGTTGTCATCCTCTTTGTCAATCGTTAGGCACATCCCCAATTTAACTAATTAATTATGCATCTCATTGGCTTTACTGTTGGGTCATTCTTTCATTGGGTATGTATCCTGACTCACATTTGTCTAGCAGTTCAGGTCACCTGCTTTTATGGTCATCACTTCAGATGGCACTTCCACTAAGAAATCCCAAAAAATACGGTTTTTGTGGAGCTTCAGCGGGGTGTAGACTGCTACCACCCGTATGCTCCTGCCAGTTTCTCTGTTTGTAGCCATTGCTATCAAGATCCTACTGGTGTGAGTTTCTTCCATGAATTCCAGGTCTATTTTCTTGTCCATTGTGACTATTGCCACGTGGTCTGTCCATAGGGCTTGGTAGCCTATCTGGTGGGACCACAGATGGTTTTTTGCGTTGTGGTTCAAGCTTGGCACCATTTCTTTTTTGTTACCAGCTTGTGTTTCTGAAATAAAAACTAGGTCAATATTATTATTAGTTTTTAAGTGGTGCATTTTCCTCCTCCTCATTTGTATGCTCGCCATCCCCCAAGCATTTGTAGTTGCTATCCTCATTTCTGGCTGCCTGACCCACGGGTATGAGGTTTAGCGTTGTCTGGGTTGTGAATTGAGTTACGTACATAGGTCAGGTTGGTTGTTGGTGGTGGTATCAATGGTTGGCAGGGTGCGATATTTGGTTTTTGGGGTCAGTTGGTTGGGACTGGGATTATGTTTCTGGGCATCCTGTGCACTGGGAATTTGGTCGCCATCCCCATCTCCCTGTCAATGGTTAGTAGGATGGTTTTATGATTGGGTCCAGGTGCCCCTTGTTTTCTTCAGGTGGACCGGTGGATTTGCCCTCATCCATTGGCTGGATTTGCACCCCTTCATTCAATTTATCAGCAGAACTCAATTTTTTAGTTGGTGAATTGCCCAGCTGATTTTGTCAATCTTGACTTTCCTGAAAATTTTTCTCTGGTTGCCTCAGGCTCATTTGCCAATGACTTCAGATTCATTTTTTTACTCCCTTTTGTCTTGTCAGGCTTCAATTTTGACTTGTTGGAATCCTGTGGTCACCCATGCTTGGAAGACCTCTTTGGGTTCGCCTTCTGCCATCTCTCCTCCTCCCAGACCATCCATTCTGCTTGGGTTGGACGTTTCTCTGCTGGTCCTGGGCTGGTTCCCTCATCCATTGTATAAGATTTGGGGTTCAGATTTATAAACAGTTCATCATCTGCTTCAGGTCATTTTGCCATTTCCCATTCCCACGCCTCTCTGTATGCCAGGTCTAATTCCTGTCATTGGCGTTTCATATCCACTATCTCCATTAAGTTTCATGGGATCATTCTCTGGCTTTTGGGCGGAGGAAGGTCTTGGTGCCCACCTTGGTAATTCCCCCAATGGGGTCATATTTGTACTCCCGAGTAGTTTTACCTTTATAATGGTGGCATTGAACCATAGTGTGGCTGGTCTGATAGCAGAACCAGCACATTTGTTTGGCATCCTCCTGTTTGACATTGTAAGGAGAGTGTCTATAACTCTCCAGTTCCCAGCGTGGCGGTACTTGGTGCACAGGCCAACACTAGGGAACTAGCTTTTAGTGCCAGAGGGATTAAAGCCCAGAAGAGGGTGCTGGAGCAATAACCGCTGAGGCATAATATTGTGAATTTTATAATAAAATTCCATAAAAGGGTGACGCGGTGCACATATCAGATGGGTTTAGGCAGCCCAGATTGGAGGGATCCTGGGTGGACAAATGGTGCACAAGGGGAGAGCGTAATGGTACTTGCAATAGAAAGTGGAACAAAACGTGAGACCTCCTTGAAGAGATTTGTGCACAGGAGCATTCAGAATATTATAAAATAAAAAAGACTTAAAACAGGGGATAGGTTTATTTGGGAAGTTGACCAACAAGGAATGTTGGTCAGGGGAAAATGTATTTAAGCTTGGATGGAAAAATTGGGGTTATGCCACAGTGGGCCCAAGCAGCGACTCGCCAATAGGGTGATACTTCCATCCAAGTTAGTAAAATAGGCCAAAACTGACTTCACTTGAGTTATCAACTGAAGTTGGATTTGACCTGAGCGTGTTATTTCATAGCAGGAATGGGTTTTGAACCCTTGTTCCAAAACTAAGCAAACTGAACCATCCGCCTTAATTTGGTAAATAGTTCGTTTTAACGCTTGGGCTGCCATCAGGGGCTGGGCGTTTGGAGCACCACTGGTCCCAACCTGGGCATATTTTACCCGGACCCAGTGTTGGTCCAGGGTGTTCTTCAGGTCAGGAAGGGCCTGCAACTTCACCTTCTGGGCCTCCAGGCGCCCAGCCTTGTCTTTGGGGTTGATCCCCACTATTATGTCATGTGAACATGACATTACCCTCTCCTCCTGATGGGGTTCAACCCCCCTCCAGGGGCTTGCACCATGGAAAAGTTCTTATGGGCGGGGGCCAACTTCATGGCAGCGACGGTCAGTTGGGGTTGGGATCTGGCAGCTTGGGGAAACCGCTGGTGGAAGGCATTAATCAGATCTTGGGCATGCACACAGTCGCGTGCTGGAACCCAACTGTTTTTGGCAGCATCAAAGCCCTTCCATGATACCAGGTATTTGAGTCTTTGTTTAACACGGCGGGAGGCAACTATCTCTTCCACCTCCCACTCAGGTGCCCCATCCACGAGATAGGCCTCAGGATTCTCTGGTGGGGGGCCCTCAAACAACGTGAGTTTGCTCTCATGGAACACCAAGAAGATCTGAAATGATGGGGGAAGATTCAGCTGGTATGAGGCATGGCCCACCTTTCTAACAACGCGGTAAGGTCCAATCCTCTTAGGGCCCAGCTTCTTGCAAGGCTGCTTGATAGGGATGTTATGTGCATCAAGCATCATGAGATCCCCTTCCTTGTATGCAGGACCTACTCGGCGCTTCCCATCAGCATTCTCCTTATACACCTGCATTGCTGCCTCCAAGCTTGTGGAAACCCCCTGGTGGACCTTCTTGATGGTCTTGGCAAAGTCCACCACCGCTTCAATCTTTGACCCACAGCTGGGCTCCATGTTAAAGGCGGGGTTAAAGCCATGGCTGGCGAAAAATGGGGAACAGCCAATCGAAGAGTGCAAGGAATTGTTGTAGCTGAACTGGGCCATGGAAAGGTGAAAAGCCCAATCTGAATGATCTGCAGCGGTGTAACACCGCAGAAACTGTTCCAAGCACTGGTTCACTCGTTCAGTCTGCCCATCTGATTGGGGATGATAGGCAGTTGAACGGCAAGGACGAATCTGAAGAGTTTTACACAACTCTTCCCAAAACACAGAGGTAAACTGTGGGCCTTGGTTGCTGATGATTTCTTGGGGAACCCCATGTAGCGCAAACACATGGGCAACGAAAAGCCTAGCCATCTCAGCTGCAGTTATGGTGGTTCTGCAAGGAATAAAGTGGGCAAACTTCGTGAACCGGTCCACCACTACCATGATGGCATCATAACCATCTGAGACTGGTAACTCCACAATGAAATCAACTGAGATGGAAGTCCAGGGCCCATCAGCCTTTTGGACTGGTACCAACAACCCTGCTAAAGGTTGATGATTAGGTTTCATCTGGTTGCATACCAGGCACTCCTTGCAATAACGGCCCACCTGAGCTGGCAAGCCCTTCCAGTTGTATGTGTGACATATCAACTCCAAGGTCTTTGCTTTCCCCAGATGACCAATGGTGATTCCATCATGATGGTCCCAAATGATGTCCAGGCGCAGTGGTCCAGCAGGTACCCAAAGGCGCCCTGGAACCACATCATCTCATCCTTTATGTGATAGCCTCTGGATAGATCCTCTTGATTTGACGCGCTCTTTTCAAGGACCATGGCATATTCACCTGACAGAGGCTGAGAGAGGACGACCTTTCTGAAAATACCATATTTCTCCATGTTATTCAGAGATGCAAGCGCTGGCCCGTTACCCAGGGGAGAGGGAAGCAACGACATAATTTTACTTGGAGAGATCATAACCTGGGTGTTGTGCACCTCTACCTCCTTGAGGTCAGGGGCTAAAGCAGGGTTGCAGCTCAAAGCATCCGCCAAACCATTATCTTTGCCCTTGGTGAACTCAGATGTGAATGCGAATTGGGCAAGGGTCTCATGCCAATGGGTCTGCCATGAGGTTAGGACATGGGGCGCGCAATAGTACAGCAAGGCACGGTGGTCTGTACATACACGAAATGGTTGGGTAGAGCCATGCAAGTGGTGACGCCAATAAGTCAACGCCTCCACCACTGCAAGTAACTCCTTGTTGTAAACAGCGTAATTCAACTCTGGCAAAGACATCTTCCTAGAAAAATATCCCACCGGATGCTCTATCCCATCTTTGCCTACTTGTAACAAGGTGGCCACTATGGCAAAGTTGGAGGCATCAGTTGACACAATAAACTCCTTGGAGGGGTCAACATGGTGAAGAACAGTCGTTGACAACAGGGTGCACTTCACTGCTTTAAAAGCATCCTCCAAAGTGGGGGACCACTGAAGCACCTTGGCACCGCTAGCCTTGTATAGGGGAGCCACCACCTCAGAAATATTGGGAGTGAACTTCTTAAGGAACGTGCACGTCCCCAAAAAGCTTCTTAATTCCTTAACTGAGGTGGGGGTAGGCCACTCATTAATCGCCTTCTCCTTGTCTGGAGTTATCATGTGTCCTTTGTCAAACACAACGTTACTCAGAAACGTGACCTGGGACTTAAAGAACTCGCACTTTGATATTTTCAACGTAAGGCTGGCTGCCTTTAACCGCTCTACCACCTGCTGAAGGTGACCTGCATGGGATTCCTGATCAGGGGAAAACACCAGGATATCATCCATTTAACCGACTGTGCATACCCCTAACAGGTCCCCCAACGCTGCATCAATGCGGCATTGGAAGATAGCAGGAGCATTCTTAAGCCCAAAGGGCATGACCCAAAACTGGAAGATCCCTTTTTGGGTATGGAATGCGGTCAACCACTCTTGTCCCTTTTTAATCCAAATCTGACTGAACGCGTTGAGGCACTCCAACTTGGAGAAGACCTTCGCCTTCTTCACATAACGTGAAATCTGCAAATCCAAAGGGATGGGATGGAGGTCTGGTACAGTAACGTTGTTAAGGTTACCATAGTCTACGCATGGGTGTAAGGTACCATAAGACTTCTCCACAAAGAGTAAGGGGGAGCATGCAGGGGAGGTGCGCTGAAAAATCGCACCCTTGGCTAACTGTTCTTTCACCCAAAAATCCAACGCCTCTTCCTCCCAGACAGTTAAAGGGTAGATAGGAAAAGAGATATGCACTAGATCCACCATAAGCTTGAAGTCACAATCAAACTCAGAGTGCTCAGGAAGTGCATTGGCAGATGCTGCATCAAAAGAGGATTCAAAATCCTCAAAGCAAGAAGGTATAGGGATTTCCACTGAGGGATTCTGCATTGAGGCAAGGACACAAGGGATACGGTGGGGTCAGTGGGGCAAGTCACCTGGGGCATTTTCTTTGGACAAAGGCACAACAAATGTGCGACCATTCTTCATGGTGAGAGATAAGGTACTCTCCTTCAGGTTAGTTCTTACATCAAACTTACGCCACCATTCCACACCCAAAATGATAGGGAACAGGAGGTTTTTGATTGCACTGAAGTGATCAGACAAGTGGTACTTGCCAACCTGATAATCCACTGTTCTAATGATCTTCAGAGTGGGAATACCTTGGGACGCCCCTCCTCTAACCACATCATCTGGTAAGTAATTCAGCTCAAGGTAGTCATCTAAGTACTGGTCCATATAGTTTCCAGAAGCGCCAGTATCTACCAAAATAGTATTGGTGAGCTTCCCTAAAGGGGAGGAGAGGGTAGCAGTCAGTAGAAAATACCCAGAATGGTCTTTATTTATGGAAGACAATGATAACACTTCACCAAAAATTTCTTCTTCTGGTTCAAGCATGTCAACAGAATCGGTTTTAGAATCAAAAAAGGGGGAGGGATATTTGGCCACTCTTAATACTGAGGCCACATACCCCACCATGCCTTCTTCAGGTGCATATACTTGATTATATCTGAAATGAAGTTCCTTCTCCACCTCCTGAGTGCGCTAATCATGGTAGAGGTCAACTGTGGGTTCTCAGGGGTAATTTGATACACAGAAATAGAGTCCTCATCCAATCCATATGAACAAATAAAAGGTTCAGAGATAGAGGCCAGGGTTTTGTTATAAAACGCGGTTTTAGATGTGAATGACCCTATCCCTGAACTGTGACGGAATGCCCACCATTATCCAAGGCCAACACCACCAGGCCCATCTGCACTGATTCCGCTGGCATTGTCTGAATGCGCTGGTGATGGAAAATTTATTTCTTGGAATGAAATTTAGTAATTTTGGTGGAAAGTTGGGGACTCACAACTTTCAGACATCAAAGTGTCTGACTCCACCAGGTATGAACATGAAGGATGGATACTTTCCAGTTGGAGGCAACCAAAATAATGCTGAGTCGCTCCAACCTTTGGGAAAATGAGGAAACAGTGATGCAGCTAATAACAGCTGGAGCCCACAGCCAACAGCCAATGTTTCCACTTTGGAAAAGTTCCACACAGAAAAAGTTTGTGCACATAAGAAAAGGAGGTTGATTGATTAATGTAAGGAGAGTGTCTATAACTCTCCAGTTCCCAGTGTGGCAGTGCTCAATGCACAAGTTCAACACCCAGAAACTAGCCATTAGTGCCAGAGGGATTAAAGCCCAGCAGAGAGTGCTGGAGCAATAACCGCTGAGGCATAATATTGTGAATTTTAAAATAAAATTCCACAAAAGGGCGACGCGGTGCACATATCAGATGGGTTTAGGCAGCCCAGATTGGAGGGATCCTGGGTGGACAAATGGGCACAAGGGGAGAGCGTAATGGTACTTGCAATAGAAAGTGGAACAAAACGTGAGACCTCCTTGAAGAGGTTTGTGCACAGGAGCATTCAGAATATTATAAAATAAAAAATGACTTAAAACAGGGGATAGGTTTATTTGGGAAGTCAACCAACAAGGAATGTTGGTCAGGGGAAAATGTATTTAAGCTTGGATGGGGAAATTGGGGTTATGCCACAGTGGGCCCAAGCAGCGACTCACCAATAGGGCGATACTTCCATCCAAGTTAGTAAAATAGGCCAAAACTGACTTCACTTGAGTTATCAACTGAAGTTGGATCTGACCTGAGCGTGTTATTTCATAGCAGGAATGGGTTTTGAACCCTTGTTCCAAAACTAAGCAAACTGAACCATTCGCCTTAATTTGGTAAATAGTTCGTTTTAATGCTTGGGCTGCCATCAGGGGCTGGGCGTTTGGAGCACCACTGGTCCCAACCTAGGCATATTTTGCCTGGACCCAGCGTTGGTCCAGGGTGTCCTTCAGGTCAGGAAGGGCCTGCAACTTCACCTTCTGGGCCTCCAGGCGCCCAGCCTTGTCTTTGGGGTTGATCCCCACTATTATGTCATGTGAACATGACAGACATACACTACCCTATCAAGGCTGGGCAGGCGGATGAATCTGGGTAGAACAATCTTATTCAGTTTCATCCAGGGGGCCAGTTTGTACAGCGCTTCCACTGTCCGAGGGCAGAGGCACTTCATGATGTAATCTCCACTGGCTTGGCAGAATTCGCATACTTCCCCATAGTATGACAACCCAGTCCAGATCGCTTCATGAACCCACTCCTCTTTGCAGTTGGTGAGGAGGTTCTGGAAAGTAACCCACCTTGCCGTTTGGTTGGCGTATCTGGTCAGCTCCATTTGCAGATAAATCCCCTTGTACTTGATGCCAAATTTGAGGAGCTTCTTGCGGCCCAACTCACCTGGGATTGCTATATCTATATAGCCCCATTTGGGGACCCAGTGATGATCAAAGTTCCCTCCAGCTAGGACTTTATCTAGTTCCTGATAAATTGACAGAATTAAATTGGACCATTCTTCCTCCTCCACTAGTTGTAGATGGATTTGGATAGCAGCTTTAAGGTATGATTTCAGTGCCTGGCGATCTGTAAAGCCCCTGCTGATCAATTGATGGATGTATTTGATGTGGCTCCCTGCTCCATTCCAGGTGTTGTCCTCAGTATGCGCCGCTTCTGCGCTGTACAATTTTGATTTTGCACTTGGTTGGGTACATCAGCGGGGTTCTTTCCTTTCAGAATCCAACTTACTGATTTATCAAGGCTGAAACCCCAGCTGAGGAACGCTTCAAGTTGGCAACTGTTGATACCACAGCGGTTGATACTTTTAGCCATTCACACTCCAATCTCCAGGCTCTGCCACTCTAGGGCATCTGCTGGCGAGAACCCCAGTTGGTACCATTTGAGAGCGGATTCCGGGCTGCATGTTAGGTGGAGGTATTGTTGGAGGACCCCAGCGTAATTGAGCTACGCTGACACCAATCCCTTACAGTAACGCTGTTCCAGCCCCCATCTGTGAATACCTATGCCATGTCCGCTGGAACCCCTGCTTCACACCATTGAAACGCTTCTGAGGGGGTGAAGCCTTTGGTGGCATATGGGGCAGCTATCATCAGTTCTGGGAAGGATTACTTCAAATCCTGGATAGTTTTGATGCAGATCCCCACTTTGAGCCATTCTTGGCCCAAGTCTGGGGTCATGACCCCTTTCATCACTGTTGCTGCCTGTGGCAAGATCTCGTGCTCCATCCACAGTTGGGCTGATTGGGGGGTGAACCCCGCTGCATCCCAGTCTGCAGCCTTGGTGAGTGTTGTGGCATCATGCCAGATTTTCCACTTTGCAATCAGGAATGGGTGGCCTCTGAGGGTTTTGTGAATTGGCTTGGTTACCCCAGTTCTGCCCATTCACGCACTAGGTCCATACTGGCCTCCGCTCAGAACCAGTATTTCATCTCCATCAGTGTGAATCCATTGGCTGACCAGTTGATGGCTTCTTCCAGCAACCAGTCCTGAAAGGGTCCCCATTCCACTGCCTTTTCCTTTGTCCAGCCCGCTTTTATCAGGTCTGATGCAGTGGCAGGTGGAATATGGGTATATGACCAGTGTAAGGCCTCGGTTGCCTTGAACCTGGCCGCAATCCATGGTAATGCTTCCTCTAGAGAGAAGGTAGTGTTGTACCATTCCAGCGCCATGTCCACTGGAATGGAGTGTCTGGCCCATTCAAGGGCCATAGATGCGTTCTGGAAACGTCTAGCATATTTGGCTAAATTTTTTGGGTTGAGGGCCAAGCTTCTGACGGCTTGGGCATAATGTGCCATAATACCCGCCTTGTTGTATTCCATTGTGTTTAATAGGTCAATGCCAGCCTCCATCCAGGCTTTTGCATCCACCAGTTTTAAATCTTCAAAGATGAAGGCCTCTATTACCTTGTAGTCCATGGGGATTTTCATCCACTCCAGGGCATCTTTGGTTTGAACTTGGGATGCCTTGAATTGTACCACCATATTGATCAAGATTTGGGTGTCAGGCCAGCGTTTGGCCATTCCAGCAGAAAATTTATGGTCGCACCATATAGCCATGATGGCTGACTTGATTCCTTTAGAGACCCACTGAGTCACCATAGAGTACAGAAACTGGAGGGCCTCCCACTGTTTGACCTCATGGGTGGACATGCCTCAACACACTAACATGTCCAACTGGATTGGTGTAAATTTAACTGGGGCCCTGGCCATTAACTTGACTGCTGTCAGGGTTTTTGCCCTTTCCAGTAATACTTTAAGTTTTTTTGCTGATCCCTTTCAGGTATCCAATCCCTCAGATTTAGTCCCCAATATAGAGTCACCCCCACTTTGGTTGGTCCTCAATGGATCAGCTTGGTTTGGTGATTAGATATTTGGGATTGGCCATCGATACATTGTCAAGCTATGGCCCCCTGTCAGAATACCTTCATTGGGGATTACGCTCAATTGCATATTGGGCATTCTGCCTGATGAGTTACTCATGCTACAAAATTGATTTTGGTTGGGGACCATTCACCCCCTGACTGGGCTGTTTCAGGATTAGCATCTGACTTGTTCTTCACCCAAATACCCTGAGCTGATTTGGTAAGTTTCTCCATGTCAGAAGAAAGCTTTTTATTGCTTGATTCCATTGGTTTAAATTGCCATTTTCATTATCTGATTCTGAGTCAGTTTCAGATCCTACTAATACCTCATCCAGGTTTTTTGCATTATCAGCAAGAATTTTCTCACCCTGTGAGGCCCCAGTCCCCCCTGCTGATTGAGGTTCACTGTGGAATATTCCCGACTCTGCTGTTCTCAGCATCAGGCCTCACTCCCAGAAGGTTGTGCTTATCATCTGGGTGTCAGTGGGCATCAATCCTAGGGTTTTGACCCCATCATTTGCGCTATTCATTAGGGCTCCATGACCCATTGACACGTTCATTCATTTTGTTGTCATTCATATCACCAGTTTGTTACTTGGCATGTACATGGTGGAATGCCCAGCCCCATTTCTAGTTGTGTCAGGGCTTGGGCCAGCGGGAAGGTCAGCAGATGGTTTGTCCATCTCAGTGACCTTGGTAATATTCTTAATAAAACTCACTAATCAGCACAGGCAAGTCATCCATTTCTATGTGCTGCACACAGATGGGTGGCTAGACTTCCCTACACTTGGTTGGTTGGCCTTTGTTCACTGCTTTATAAAATTGCAGTGCATTATGGCAGTTGATTGCTCTCTCAATTCTTGTTCAATTCACTTTTTGTTATAAAAAGTGATATTTGTGAGAGAGAGGGATGAGCTGATTATGTTAGAGGAGGTATTTTTAAAATCAATTGGAATTTTGATTCAAAGTTTTTATTTAGATAAACTTGTTAAATACCTGAATGACCACTAACCACTTAAAACCATTTAGAATATCTTTTTTTGGCACTAGGTGGTCCCAACCTAAAGGGGGATACACCGATCTAAAACCAATTAAAATATCAAATCAGCTGAATATCAAACTGCTCAGCTGTAATAATATAGCAAATACCATCAAATATATATAGGATTTTCACTTGTTACATATAAAACTTTTTATTTTACTATTAAAATAATATTTTTTAAAATTCATAAACCTTCTCAGGCATGCATACAACAACTCACCAAAGTTTCATCACAATTGGATGAATGGTATAGGAATGCATTCGGGACATATATACAGTCATACATACATACAGACAGACATTTTATATATATACTAGCGGAGTTACCCGTGCTTTGCTATGGTGTCTATAGAATTTCAGGTGATTCGAATTAAGTTTTTTAGATTTTCTATATAGTTAAGCAATAACTACTCGGCCAAATCTAATTGCTCAATCGAAGCAACCAAAACCTTTAACCACTCAGCTAAAACTAACTGAAATTATCAAATCAACCAATAACTAATCACCCCCAAAGCTAAGCTGTATCCCATCGATTCGACCAAAAACCATCAACCCACTCGGCCAAATAAAGTAAACCTATCAAATCAATCAGATTCAAAATTATTTTAGTTTTTATATTGGTAGATAGCTATTAATAAGTTCAAAAACCATTAAACCTATCAAAAATTCCAACCTCCAACCACTTAGCTAAAATCAATTAAACCCGCCAAATTAACTAAACCATCAATTACTTATCTGAGACTATTGAGCCTATCGAATCAACCAAAAAATAAACCACTACTCAGCAAAAACCAATTACGGAACTTACAACTGCCAAAAACTACCAACCCTTATCAAAAACCTATGAAAAAATCGAATTAAATGAATATGAAAATACCCAGCCAAATTGCTATATAAATATATTAAAAATATATGTTCTAGATCTTAAATAGAACTGATATTTAACTTTATATGATTATTTTAAGTAATTATATATTAGCATTCCGTTCCCAAACTTTATAGGATACTTGTGCCAAGTTTGGTAATTTTTGGTTATTGCTTGAGATAATGCATCCGGTATAAATAAACAGAATGATAGTTTTGTAATGAAAAGTTTGGCTAATTCTTGTTGATACCCAGTTTAGCACAGATTTCTTTTTGGGCTTTAAGTTTACCTGATAAGTGTCTGAAATAGAGCTTGTAAGATTTACACAGACAGAATTGACAGTGAGTTTAAGAAAAGTGTATAAAAAATGATTACACTATGATTCAAACAACTGACCTTTTATAGAGTTAAAGTTTAGAGCCAAAAGCTGAGCCAATTATGCTAGATTTTTTTAAAACTCCATACTTTATTAAATAAATTCAAGGAAAAGTAAGAGGGAATGGAAGAATACAGGCAATTCAGCTGAGGGTAAAAAAAGACCAGGGATTTGGGCCAATAGAGTTCTAGCACCTCGACTATTGCTGGTTGGCAATTGCCATCGCTAGCCACAGTTCTAGCAGTGGTGGGTTTACAGGCCATACTATTCTAAGATGATTAGTAGCTTCATTGTGTGCGATGAGCAATCTGGTGGGAAAAGCCAAATGCATGGCCTTATAACACCTGGGGATTATGTGCGAGAATTTTGAGATCTGGTGGAGCTGATCAGAGATAATCCAAATGGTCTTCATTACCAAACCTCTGTGATGGGGGTGCTCATTGCTCATAACCTTGGTGACAAGCACACAGTGAATTACCCATACACAATATTGGTAAATGAAGGCTTATAGTTGGATCTGAGCTGTTCTCAGATTTTTTATAAAGAACAGGTCTTGCGATGGATATATACCTGGAGGTGAATGATTGCCTGATAGGATGTATTGCATCATGGACCAGTATTTTTTGAACATGGCACATTTATAATAGTGATGTGCTATATCTGCTTCTGGTTTGGTCACTGATATAGATTCACCCCAACCTTGGTTGGTCTTCAATGGATCATCTTGGTTTGGTGATTGGATATTTGGGATTGGCCATCAATGCATTATCAAGCTATGGCCCCCTGTCAGAATACCTTCATCGGGGATTACACCCAATTGTGTATTGAGTATTCTGCCCAATGAGTTACTCATGCTACTGAACTGATTTTGGTCAGGGACCATTCACCCCCTGACTATGCTGTTTCAGGGTTAGTGCCTGACTTGTTCTTCACCCAAATACCCCGAGCTGATTCAGTAAGTTTCTCCATGTCAGTAGAAAACTTTTTATTGCTTGACTCCATTAGTTTGAATTGCTGATTTTTGTTATTTGAATCTGAGTCAGTTTCAGATCCTACTAATACCTCATCCAGGTTTTTTTTTGCTTTATTGGCAAGAGTTTTCTCACTCTGTGAGGCCCCAGTCCCCCCTGCTAATTGAGGTTTACTGGGGAATATTCCTGACTCTGCTGTTCTTGGCATCAGCCCTCACTCCTGGAAGGTTGCATTTGTCATCTGGGTGTTGGTGGGCATCAATTCTAAGGAGTTGACCCCATCATTTGCACTATTCATTAGTGCTCCATGACCCATCTCCACATTTGTTCATTTTGTAGTCATTCATGTCACCAGTTCATTACTTGGTGCATATGTGGTGGAATACCCAGCCCCGTTTCTAGTCATGTTGGGGCTTGGGCCAGCGGGAAGGTCAGCAGATGGTTCATCCATCTCAGTGACCTTGGTTTTATTATTAATAAAACTCACTATTGGTGTGGGCAAGTTGTCCATTTCTATATGCTGCGCACAGACAAGCAGCTTACCTTCCCTACGCTTGGTTGGTTGGCCTTTGTTCACTGTCTATAAAATTGCAGTGCGATATGGCAGTTGGTTGCTCTCTCAGCTCTTGTTCCATTTACTTTTTGTTATAAAAAGTGATATTTGTGAGAAAGAGAGCTGAGCTGATTATGCTAGAGCAGATATTTTTAATATTAATTGGACTCTAGATTCAAAGTCTTGATTTAAATTAACTTACTAATTAACCAAATGACCACTAACCACTTAACGAAACCATTTAAAATATCAAATCAGCTGAATGTCAAACTGCTCAGCTGTAAAAATATAGCGAATACCATCGAAGTATATATAAGATTTTCACTTGTTACATATAAAACTTTTTATTTTACTTTTAAAATAATATTTTTAAAATCATAAACCTTCTCAGGCATGCACACAACAACTCACCAAAGTTTCATCACAATTGGATGAATGGTATAGGAATGCATTCGGGACACACATACACACAGACAGACAGACATTCATTTTTATATATATAGACTAGCCGATTTACCCGTGCTTCTTTACGGTGTTTATATAATCTCAGATATCCAAATTTATTAATTTAGATTTTATATTATAGATAAACAATAATAACTCAGCCAAAATATTTGCTTAATCGAATCAACAAAAACCACTAACCACTCAATTAACCTAACTGAACTTATCAAATCACCTAATAACTAATCAGTCTTAAAGCTAAATTTGTCCTATCGATTCGACTAAAAGCCATCAACCACTCAGCCAAACAAAATAAACCTATCGAATCAATCAAATAACACCAAACTGCTATCCGAAGCATTTCTATATTTAAAATCATTGTGTATGTGACATATTTTTAGTACTAGATGGTCCTGTATGTGACATATATTCCAAACTACTAAATCAACTTCTACTTAAGTTGCCAAAGGTATTTTATTAATTAGGTGAACCAAATTAAGCAATTTTTTTAGAATTATATAAAATTAACATCAATATTCCCGTGCTTCGCTATAGTGTTTAAACTATCAGTTTTCATATTGATAAACCACAAACCGCTTAGCTAAAACCTTTAAACATACCAAATCAACCAATCACCAACTGCCTCGCAAAACTAAACTTAAAATCGAAACCAAAACCACCAACAACTTACCAAAACCAACCAACTTATCGAATCAACTAATCACTAACTGCTTTATTTATTAAATCCGTTAAGCTTATTAATCAACCCAAATCCACCAACCGCTTGACAAAGCCATTTAAACTAACGAATCAACCGAATATCAAACTTCTCAGCCGTAACAATATACCGATTACTATCGAAGATATATAGGAGTTTCATTTAATACAAATAAAACTTTTTAATTAGAACATGAAAATTAAACTTTTTGATGAATTAATGTATTGTCATCCAAGACCAACGTCTGTGCAAAGGTTTAAATTTTTTATTGATAATAAGTGTCTGAAATAGAGCTTGTAAGATTTGATTACAGACAGAATTAACAGTGAGTTTAAGAAGTGTATAAAAAATGACCACTAACCACTTAACAAAACTATTTAAAATATCAAATCAACTAAATATCTAACTGCTCAGCCGTAACTATATACTGACTACCATCGAAAATATATAGGATTTTTACTTGATACATATAAATCTTTTTTGAACATAGTAAAATTAAAATTTTTGATGGATTGTTGTATTGTCATTGAAGATACATAAGTGTGCCAAATTTAAGAATTTTTTATTGATATTAAGTGTCTGAAATAGAGCTTGTAAGATTTAATTACAGACAGACAGACAGAATTGACAGTGAGTTTAAGAAAAGTGTATAAAAAATGACCACTAATCACTTAACAAAACTATTTAAAATATCAAATCAGCTGAATATCAAACTGCTCAGCTGTAACAATATAGCGAATACCATCGAAGTATATATAGGATTTTCACTTGTTATTTATAAACCTTTTTATTTTACTATTAAAATAATATTTTTTAAAATTCATAAACCTTCTCAGGAATGTACACAACTCACCAAAGTTTCATCACAATTGGATGAATGGTATAGGAATGCATTCGGGACATATATACAGTCATACATACATACATACAGACAGACATTTTTATATATATAGATTATGTATGTGACATGTCTTCCAAACTACTAAATCAACTTCTACTTAAGTTGCCAAAGGTATTTT
>JAKSZP010017962.1:0-22917 GCA_022478985.1 Massospora cicadina
AATTCAGTGGCTTGAAGTCATATCGCCCTGTTTTAGGCATAGGGGTTGTACTTCTTCTTGAGCGTCTTAGTGTATTATAGCCCATAATTGGCCCTCTTTCCTGTTGGGAAGTATCTGGAGTCAGGATTGATGCTAAGACTCTAGGCATAGAAAGGATGTTCTAAATAACAGTTTCTGCATCAGTGTCAACTTTCAATGATTAAATTTCATGATATTTCTCCAATCTACTGGATTCTGACACCTGAATACGGCCCTTAGTTACTTTCCCAGGCTGTTTTTTGGCCGGATAAGTGGAGCTTTTTCCTTTTCTTTTTTGTCAAAGTTGGGCGAGCGTTGGCAGCCTTGCTGTTTGAGGGATTTAAATTTTTTTAAGTTGTCGTACTCCCCTCTGAATAAAGCTTGATTGGTTGTTAAGCTTTTTATATCTTTGTCATACTATTACCTTGGGAATTTGCAGTTGATAGCTGCATTCTGAGTTCCCAATTTTCCTGAGTAATTTCAGTATTTCTGGCCTGCAATCTTGACACCACAGTCCAAAGTTTAATAAATTCCTCTTTGATCTGGGCATCTTCTTCATCCCTATTTGGGACGGCTGGCTTTGCTGCAAGGTCCTCAAAGTTTTTGTTGATAGTATCCAGCTCAGCCCAAACATACTCTTCAAAGTCATCAACTTTTACATTTAACTCCAGGTGATTTCTTTGGCCTGAAGTGCATATATTGTAAGTCATTCTTATTAGACAATAGGCAATCTGAATGGCTTTCCAGTTTTTGACAGCGGTTATATATAGTTTGTATCCATTCTTGTGGTAACCCATGGTGGGCCAGAACTTCTGTGGCTATTTTTGGGACTCATTCATTCAGAAGCTCCTCGAGGGTGTTTAATCTCTCATAAGCTTCATTGCAAGTCCTTTAATAGCAACTATTGCCTTTTGGAATTCAGAAAAAATGGAAGTTAGCTTGTCCAGTAGGGCATTTTAGGAAGATTGTTCCTCCCCTTTCACACAGTAGATTTCCATAATTTCCAGATTTTGTCTAGCAATTATTCGCTGGGTATGTTTAAATGAGGGTTGAATAAGGTTAACCAGGAATTTATTGGTTGCTTGACTGTCTATGAGACTTTTGGCAAGAGATGCCATGGTAGCGTTGCAGTACTTCATATATATCTCCATCTTGAGTGCTTAATCCTTAAGGTAATAGAACAGTTCGAAGGAGGGATCAATTTGTAAAGTACAATCCTAAAAACCCTGATGTAGGGTTTCCAGCATAGCTTTTACACTTGAATATTTAAGATCAATCAGGCTGGTTGCATCTACATGAGCTCCCCCACTGTGATAAGATCCAGGGAGTAGGAGGTACCCGCTTCAGAGCTGTGGCGGCTGGTATTAAAATAATCTGAGATTTCCTTATCGCTGGTTTCCATCTTGATGTTTCTTTCTTGTCTGGCTGATTCTGCCAGGAATTGGTCATAAGAATCCATTTTGGAGAATGTAACTGGTTTTGAGTGAGCACTAGTTGTCAAAATCTGAGTATTGCTCGCTTGTTTTTTATTATCCTGCACGTCTATTCAGGCTGAAGTTCCAGTGGTTGATCCTCAATAGTGCCTGTAGTTAATAGTATTCAGTCCGTTCAAAAAACACTAGACTATTAAATTTGCATTGACTATTCCAGCTAATCTTAGGAATAATTTTCCCTTTGTGTTCAGGAACTTCTTCTGAGGCAGGCTTCAATACAAACTGGGGGTTTGATCCTTCCAGTTTGTTGACACTTCTCCAAGGTTAGGATTCAGATATAAGCCAGGAAAAAGATAAAATATATATAACTTTTGTTGCAAGTTAATTATTAAGATCATGTTCATTAGGCCAGGCGCTGGTATTTATACCTCTAGGGAATCTCCTGGCCACATTCCAGCACAAAGTTTCAACAGCTATTTTACCACCTCAGTCTGGTCTATGACTGAAACCTTTTTTTAGGTTTATTGGTGGCAAAATACTCTTAAAATCAGGAGGATTTCAGGTACAAAAATTGCAATAAAAGCATGCAAAATTGTCCTAAGATCTTCTAGATTTCAGTTTCGTCATACTGTTGATGAAACACACCTTCTGTGAATTTTTGGCCTCAATTGAAGTATATGACGCACCCCTATTCAGGACGTTGGCAGTCCTCTTCCTTGATAGCACTAGGTAACCCCTTTTGGCTGGTCCATGCAAGTGCTATCATGCCAATTACGCGGATTGACATACAATTTTGCCCTAAGGCAGGAAATTGATTACATTTTTTGTTTGTCTGTGTCCATGGAATTTTCAGACGTTAACTTTAGGTCATCCCTAAATGATTTTGTATACGATTAAGTTGATTGTGTTTCCAATAATTGGATACCAATTGCTGAGATACAATGCCTAGAAAATTGGCCATAATATGCAAGAATAATTGGGCTGAGCGCTCTTCTAAAATACTTGATTTATCATTGAGATGTTCAGCCCAAATTGTATGATTGCAATAGGCTTTAAGGTGAGAATATAGGTGTTAGCTCAAACGTTGAAAGGATAATCAGCCCAATCCGATAGTTACAGAAGGTTTATTTTCAAGTCAACCACCAAAATCTGAAATGACTGTTCCAAACTGTTATCTCAGGTGTCTACTACTCCCTGAGGGGAGAATATGGGCAGAAAGGGGGGTATAAGTCTGGCATTGCGCATGTCAAACGGCCTCCCAATGATCTGGGGTTGCGCAGGTGTGGACCCCAGGAGAAGGGAGGGATAATCTTGTTGGTTATGCTTTGGTGCACTTGCCTACAATAAGTGATGCAGTTTGCTGAGTTGGCCTGAAGCTTAGCTAGCTGCCAGTTTGGTTGGCATGAGCTTGCTGATAGTAAAACGGATTAATCAAGAAAGTGATGGCAGATCTAAAAGGACTCCAAGGCTTTCTGGACAAAAAGGGGACAGACAGCACAACTCCTAAAAAAGCAGGTGACAAACGGAAGGGCTTTAGCTTCTCCCCCCTCAGGGGTCTTAAGCCTGGGGGTCATCAGGTCTTGTTGCCAGAAATGAGGATGAGAGGCATATTGCTTGTCCAGGCTGGTGCAGATGAGCTGCCCAGTACTTGAACAGGGCGGGTATATGTCATTTTAAGGGGTAGCATGAGATACTCCCAATTGCGAGTGGGCCCAAATTTAGTGGTACTTAGGTTTGTGCAGCCCTAGTTTGGTGGGGGAAGTACCCCAGACCTTCATCCTGAAAATGTTGCCTACACTAGGAGTCCCTTGGGGCTTTTTAATACTCAAAGAAATCAGCAAGCTAGTTGAGTATGGGCTCCTTGTTCCATTGTCAAGTCCATGAATGAGTCCAATACTTATAGTAAAAAAGAAAGAAAGATCAAAACGAGCAGTATTTGATTAATGTTAATTAAACAAAATTATTTAGAAGTAATCTTTATTACTGACAAGAATCAATGATGCACTCAATAGCTTAGGGAACACAAAATACTTTTCAGCAATGAACTCAATTTCAGGATATTGGAAAATCAATATGCCAAAGGAGGACAAAGAAAAATGTTTGATCATTACTGCACAGGGACATTCACAGCCAACCTGAATGCCCCAGGGATTGTGTAATGCGCCAGCCACTTTCCAGAGAGCAACGGATTCTATCCTCAGTGATTTGAAGCTATCATATGTCTTAGTATTTCTGGACAATATAAAGTATTCAGCAGGACTTTCACGGACCATTTGGAGCACTTAGAAAAAGTTCTCAAGTGGTTGGTAATGATGAACTTGAAAATCAAACTGAAGAAGTGTCATTTCTTCAAGAAGGAGCTTTGGTAGCTAGGGTTTGTTATCAACTTCAATGTACTGTAACCCCAGCAGCAGAAGCTTGTGGTAATCAAACAGATGTCAATTCCAAAGAGCATCTTAGGATATTTAAGTATCTCTTGGGATGGTTGGCTCTATGCCAATTTATAAAGATTTCACAAAGATAGAAGAACCTTTATTCCACTTTTTGAAGGATTAAAAAAGGGAGCATGTGGAACAAAGAAGCCCAAGGATTGTTTAATGAATTACGCTGATATCTAATTATAAGTTCTGTCTTAAAGTACCCAAAGCTTGATCTGGAATTCATCATCCAAACCAATGCATTGTTGATGATGATTGGCGCCATTTTGAGCCAATGGATGAAGATGGGGAAAAACATCTGTGGCATTGTGAGTCAAAATGATGATGTCAGCAAAGAGTATTTATACTATGATAGAGTGCAAATGCTTTGTGAAAATATATGCATGCAAGCAGTTCAAAGTGTACATCCATGGAATGCACTACAAAGTGGTGACAGACCACTCATCTTTACTCTGGTTTAATAATCTGAAGGAACCAGAGGAGCAACTGGCCCATTGTGCTTTAAAATTATAGGCCACGATTTTACAATACTACACTAGGCTGGAGCAGCGCACAAAGTGCTGATGAATTATCAAGATTTCCTACAGTCCATATTGTCTATCATCAAGTGGATGAACTATTTCAAAGGATGATGAAAGCCAATGTCGGGGGCAAACCCTAAGAAATTCATGGTGCACTAAGAAAAGAGATGAATAACAACAAGTTTAGATGGACAATTTTGTGAAGTACAAATGAACATTATCTAGCTTAGGGTTATAAAAAGCTCTAATTTATTTAATTATTGGTTCATATATTTTTTTTAGCTTATTGATTAAGCTTTGAGATGTAATTTTAATTATATCATCTCTTAAGCGATAATAACAAACTGAATGGTTAAATGTAATTTCCAAAGAATTGTATCCAATGTTATCTTAATTACTATTTCATTGGGGATTGTTACCAACAATGTGGATATGAGTAAGTTAGCTCAAAATGAGCAATTGCTCATGGGAAATCGTCAGGCTTAGTAGCCAACATGTGGGCTGATATAAATGGTGATTAAGTACACTATTCCCCATGAAAATCAGCTGGAATCTTTCCCAAAATTGAACCAATATCCCTTTTTGTCATATAGGCATGCCAAAACCATCGTGGTTACCACAATTACCAACACATGTCGTCCATTAAAATCACCTATCAATATTACCTATATTTCTAATGATAAAAAAACCTTAGACCTATATCTTATTTTATTATATCTTGATGTTCATCTACCTCTTGTTGATGAGAGATTTTGTCTAAGTGTCAATGCCAGAGTGAGGATGAAGTCACCTGAACCTTCATATATTGCCAAAGTGAGGCTGAAAACACTTGTCATAATCTTATATGCCGGAGTAGGGCTGAATCTACACATTTATCATAACCCAACTAAGCTAATTGTCTTTATACAATTAGCAAGTCCATATTATATTCTAGAGTCAGCAGTTAAGCAAACCTGTGCACCAGTGAAAACCCCACAGTTTTTACATGTGGTGCTCACTACTAGGGTTTGGGTCGAGTTGTTCTGAGCCTATTAATGCCAAATTATTTAACTAATGTGGAGCTTTGGAGAAATGAGGAAGCTGGATCATCAACAGCCCATTGAGAAAATATCCAATTACAGGTGTATATGCTGGTGAATCCCCAATATATTCACCTATCAACAATTGGAGTGAATGAGAACTTCGTGACAATCTATAAACACCCTTTGAGTGAATCTGAGAAAAGTTACCCTGTATTAGCGATATCCTGGTGAGAGGATTTCAAATTTACCAACCAATACTCTTGATCAAAGCTATGGATTACTTCACCACGCTACAAATCAGGAAGAGCAAAGATAACATTACAAAACTTACTCAATATGACACTTTAACACTAGTGGGATATCTGCAAAGTATTAACAACATCAGTGATTATGTTATAAAGTATCTGCAGACAACTACCCGAAACATAAGAGCCATCCAAGTCCAACAACAGGCAGTGATTGCCAATTTAGTTGAGTACACTCAACACATCAGTGTACAACATCAGGCGTTAATGTGACAACTAGATGTCATCTTTCAACATATTTGCGCCAGTTTGGACTCTGCATTGTAGTGTGTTCAGAAGTTGAATACACAAATTAAGAATCTGGTAGCTGAGCTGAATACTGAACTTTAGGGATAGTCAAAGAGAATATCAATCAGATTGGAAATAATCACCAATGGAGGCATGAAGTGGACAAACACTGCCAATTGACAAAATCAAATATTGCCAATTTTATTTGAGCTAAGAATGCAATTAAGCCAATGATCACTGCCAGTACCAAAACCACATGGTCATGCTCAATTTGATCAAAGGGGAGACAGGAATATAAAGAATTCGGTTGAAGATATGGAGAGAAGATTTAAAAGACTTAGCAAGGAGAAGTGAGCCAAAATTAATAAGCTTTGCATGGAACAAGAAATCGTCAAAAAGAACGCTTTAGAATTTGTGACTCAATCTAAGTTAGATTCATTAAAGCTCAAAGACATTAAATTAGATGATGAAATGTTCAAGTATAAAAGGAGAATCACAAAAATGCACAAACATTTAGTTAATTTCCAAAAATGAGAGGCCATGCTGCAGAAAAAAATCAAAACCTTGAAAGTAACTTTAAATGGAGGAAAAGATAAAAATTGTCAACTTTTGGGAAAATGACTGAAAACTATTGGCTTGGATAGAAATAAAGTCCTTAAACGATTGAATGACCTTTAAGACTTTAAGTGAACTTGCTCACAGGATGTGTACTATGAAGCGAATTTACTTGAGGATAATTCAGCATTTTTTAAGTAGAAAGTTGCGCAACAGCACAATAGAATCTGTTCAGGAAATGCCCCTAATCATTGCAGCACTTTCTGAAGTTAGCCTGAAGCAACTCCAGAGTCTGCTAAACTTATATTAGAAATACTGCACCAATCATCATCAAAGATTTCAAAAGCAAACCAAAGTTGACAATTTTCCATTGGGATAACGCGCCTTCCTTCTTCAGTTTGTTCAAGATGATGATGTATGGCTATAGCAACTGGAAGAAAGCTGTCACTTTCATAAAATTCCTTGATACTTTGTACCAAAATCTAGTTTTGACTTACCTTTGTGGGGTGAACTGGAGCTATAAGGAGGCATTTCTATATAATTTTAGTAGTCCAGATAAGATGTCATCCTGGAAGCAAGAATTTATGGGAATTCAGTTTAAAAAGGGCGAAATGGTGGGTGCATTCGCCAATCTTTTTATGAGGAAACACAGATCTTTGGTGGGTCTAATAAGATGACTGATTTTGACAGAATGATTTCAATGCAGAATATTTTGCACCCTTACCATACTTGCGCTAAATGATGGCGTCCACTCTTAATAGCAAATACACCATTTCCTAAATTATAACACCCAAAGATCTTGTCAGCAACACTCAAGGCACCAAATCATACATACAAACCAAATCACCAGCAAACAAGAATAAGGGTTCAGCACGATTCCCTGACTTATCCAAAGATTTCACCAATTGTGGGAATCAAGATAAACTATATGAAGGATCTAGACCTCCCAATAAGCCCCAGTTTGACTTGTAATAATTGTGGACAACCTGGTTCTTTCGTCAATAACAGTGGACAGTGTAAACTGAAGGATCAGGTCAACTTGGTCCAGCCTAAGGAGAAACAAGGAACTTCCAATGAGCAGGGAAAAGACCATGCAGTCTAGATGAGGGACAGTCTAGAACCATAGGTAACCAAGTTCCCCAGGATAAGTTTATGAATTGGACAAGTCAGATCTACTCACAGATGATCTTGAGTTATATACCCTTCATCAAATTGTTTAACAAGATGTAAACATGATTACAAGAGCAAAATTGAATGGGATTGTCCCCAAAATTTGTAAAGGATGTAGCTCGCCCATATGCCCAACAAATAGTGGAATAAGTCCAAAATGCTGAAGATGAGACTGGCTTATTAAATGCCAAATTATATGAAGTTAATTTATTAATTCCATTTTGGTACAATTTGTGAAACGTTCCCAAATATATCAGCTCAATTGATTCATATCCTGAATTTGGCCAATGAATCTGTTAAAAATGCAGTAAACAACAGATTATCTTAATTTTCCAAGTGCATGTATATGGATATTTTGGTAAACTGAGTCCTCGTCAGGGCAATAATTGATTGTGGAGTGCCAACTAATAGCGCATTGACCAAATTAGTTAAAAGATTAAAAGCCAAACTAGATCTAGAGCACAGAAAGCATTATGGGACAGCTGGCCCTGACTGTACAACTTCTTGTGGGGCCTATAGCGCTCTGCTGCTATAGTTTGGATCCTTGGTTATACAGACACTGGCAATTGTCCTGTCTAACCAGAATTATGACATCCTCATTTGCACCAACTTCATGAAGAAGTATGGGGTCAAATGTGTTTTTAATAAAGACACTTTGACGATTCTGGGGCAGACGTTGCCATTGATTTGTCAACGTGAGGGAAGGCATTGCTCAGTATTTGCGTAGTTTCATCAATTTAGTCTATAAGATGGAATATTACCTGTTGGTTACAAATTTGATAAGGAAGAGATCCCAGAAGTTATTCAAATAAATAAACAAAAAATTGTGGAATCCTAATATATTCCAAGGAAGGTGTCAGAGTTCAGCCAGGAATGCAGCAAATTGTGGAGACCATACTAACTTTGGAGAACCCAAAACAGTTATATTAGGAAAGTGAAGCTCCTTGGCAACAATCAAGGATTAAGCCTTGGGTAGCCTCAGGAATTTTAATCCCTGGTCATAAGGAGATTTGGGTCTTTTTAACTAATTTTGGGAAAAACTCCAATAAAAATAAAATAGTACCAGGTAGTTGCATTTTCACAGTTGAAACTATATCAGATATATGTTCCTTCCACAAAAAAGGAGAATTAGACGAATTAGGATTACTGAAGGAAAGTGATGAGAATATTACACGCTAATTGAAAGGGATCAGTTATCTGGGTTAATGTAGGGTCAGAAGGACGAAGCTCTGGCCTTGTTCAAAAGATAACAAGTCATTTCCATGCAACATGACTATGATCTTGGGTGCACAAAGGAAGTCTTGCACCGTGTTGATACTGGGAATGGTGGATCAATTTTCTTAAGGCCTATTTGAAGGTCTATGGAGGCAGAGACAGGTGTTGCCAAAATAACAAAAAACTCAAAGAGCACAGAATGCTCATACCATCATTCAGCCCATGGGTGAGTCCTATATTATATTCTAAAAGAAAGATGGACTGAATTGAGTCATAATTGATTACCGTTAGTTAGATAAAATCACAAAAAAGGGTCCATATCCTCTGCCTAGAATTGATAATGCTCTGGATCAGTTTGGAGGAGCAAAGTTTTTCTCCGCCATGGACTTAATCTCCAGTTATTGGAAGATAGATATGCTCCCAGAGTACCAAGAAAAGTGTGCCATTATCACGGCACAGGGGTTGTACTAGCCAACGAGGATGCCTCAAGGCTTGTGTAACGCGCCTTCAACATTCCAGCGGTCAGTGGACATGATTTTGTTGGATATGAAGCTGTCCTGTGTCCTTGTTTATCTGGACATTATTAATGTACTTAGCCAAATGTTCACCAATTGCCTACACCACCTTGAGGAAGGGTTCAAGCAACTGGCTTCAAGAAATATAAAAATAAGCCAAGAAACTGCCATTTCTGTAAGAAGAAATCGGAATGATTTGGGATTTGTTATTAACGCAGAGGGACTTAAGCTCAAGACCAGAAGTAAAAGTGATCAAATGGATGTCAGTCCCTAAGAGCATTTGCAATATTAAAGTTTTCCTTGGAATGGTCAGTTACTATTGCTAATTCATTAAGATTTAGTTAATATAGCTGATCTGCTTTTTTGTCTATTAAAAGATATAAAGAAAAGATTCATCTGGATTGATGAGGCTCAAAATGCATTCAATGAATTGAGGAAATATTTGACATCAAGTCTGATTTTAAAGTATCTGAATTTTGAGAGATCATTTGTTATTCAATTTAATGCATCACTGGTGACAATACTATCCATCCTTAGTCAAGTAGAAAAAATTGGGATTAACACCCTGTGGCATATCAGATAAACTCTGTCAAAGGATGAGAGGAAATATATGGTCACAAAGCGAAAATATCTTGTGATTATATATGTCTACAAACAATTTTGAGTCTGTATCCATGGAACGCATTTCAAGATTGTGACTGACAACGCCTCTCTCAAGTAAACTATAATCTTAAAGAACCAGAATGGAGATTGGTGAAGTAGGCTTTAAAGTTGCAGGCCAATGACTTTGATATAGAACATCATAGTGGAGACAAAAATCAGAACACTGACGGTTAATTGAGGTTACTAGTCATTCTTGCTGTGTAAGGGTATACTGATGACACTTTTGAGCGAATGATCTGTGGGGAATTACAACAAAAGACAGTTGTAATTCAGAAAATTTTGAAAAAGGAGATAAAGAAGACCAAATTTGTCAAAGGTCACTTAATCAAAATAAAGGACAAGAAGAGGTTTTTGTTTCCAAAACTGTCAGAATGCACAGAAATAATTTGGGCAACCCACAAGGTCGTTGGGAATAGTGGGTTAAAGAAGATGCTCAAACACATTAGGCAATACTACTATTGGGAGTCCCTACTTTACAATGAGCTGATTATGTCACCTGTTGTGTGGAGTGTCAGCTCCACAAGCTACATAAAATTGCAACAAATTGTTAATTGGTGAAACCAGGTTTATCCATGGCACACACAGTCTCAATCAACGTTATGGGATCATTCATTATGAGTATAAGAGGGGTACGTTACATTATAATAGTGATTAACCACCTTATTAGGTGGGTCAAAACCCAAGCCTTAAGCTGAGCCAATGCCCTGAGTACCGCCAATCTATCCTGGAGCAGATGATATATCAACACAGGTAAACCCAAATGTTGCTGAGCAACAATGGGACAAATTACACCTCATTTGTAATTCCGTGCCTGAATGATTTGATGGGGACTAAAGTGGTGATGTCTGCACCCTATTGATCTGGAATGAATGGAGTTGTTGAACTAGTCAATGGGTCATTTGTTGCTATTCTAAGGAATATGATATTAGGTAAGGCGTCATATTGAGCGTATTATCTAAGTTTGGTGACTTTTTCATACAGCATCAGTTTCCATTTTACAACAAGAAAAAAGCCGTTTGAGTTATTGTACAGTCATAGGGCAGCATTGCTGCCAAATTTCTACTCAGTAGTAGAGAAAGACTCTGGTAATGAGTACTAATAAATACCTATATCAGCTAGCAAACATATTAGTGGATCTTATCCCAATCTTATGATCCAACAATCAAAAGAAGAATTAAGCTAAGAAACCAATGATAAGGGTTGATCTACCCTTAGGGATTTCACCATTGAAGAACGGGTAGTCTATTGTGATACACATGGGTTAGTCACAAATATAAGTCAGATGCATTATGGTTGGGACCATTTGAGGTTATTTTGAAGATGGCAAATGATGCCTACACAATCAAAAATGTTTCTGGCGGTCACTTAATAGAATACATAGAAGATTCCTTAAAAATGGTACTAAAAATAAAATAAAATTAGAATAAAAATAGCAATTAAAAATTTTTAAAAATATAAAAGATTTAAAAATAGAACGAATAAATATATTAGAAAAAATGAAAAAATAGGATAAAAAAATAATACTAATATAAAAAACAAAAACTTTATGCAAAATACTTAACATAAATTTTTTAAACTTTAGGTTGCAAATTGCGATCTCTTTTTCAATGCCACTTGAAGGAGGAAGGTTGGTTGACAATAATTTGAAAGAGTTCACCAAAGTCATTCTGGGATTGGATACTAGCAAGGGATAAAGCAAGATGAAATTAAGTTTTTGAACCCTAGAGTGATTATGAGAATATGCTACAATTGGAAGAGTGATTAGGACGTCCAAATTAGCAGGACAGGAAACCCCAGATCGTGGGGGAAATTGCAATGCAAGAAAATACAAACATCAAATAAGTACATGTAATATCTATATGGCACAGAATCTAGAAGCTGTGTCCAGAGTGCTTGACAATGAACTTTGTCAAGAACACTTGTTCTGAGAAAACAACAAATAGGGGAGATGTGTGGGTGGCTGTTGAAACATACCCTAATTATTGCCATCAATGGGAGATACCACTGGATAGCCCCAGCCACAAAGTAATCATGTATGCAACAAATCTCTTCTTGGAGTTGGAAGCTGCAGGCCTTCTGAAAGCAGATGGGGAAGGATTGGTGAAAGTTTGGCAATGCGGAAAGTGGGGTGGCCCATATGCAAATTACTTGCCATGCAAATTAGAGTGCATAAAGCTGCAGTATCTCAATTGAGTCAGAGTCCAAGGTCATGGAAGGCAAAAAAATGCCAAGGGCTTTGGTCAATCTCTCTCAAAGTTCCTGATATGGAAGCTCAACATGCTCATTGTTACCAATTGCCAATTTGGCCAACAAAAATATTGTTTGGTAAAACTTCCTAATTTGGAGCAGGAACTCTGGAAGAAGATACAACTCAAAGAGGAACAACTGGTCCAAATTGGGGAAAGTTTTTCATTGGGCTTGTTGGCTATCGATGAATATAGAATGGATAGAACCAAAGCCAGTAATGACTAAAAATTGAGCTTGTTGGCAGGAGAATGTGGAATTAAAGAAAGAAAGTTTTTTGAAGAAACAGCCAACCCTGCTTCTTCTTCAAAAATAGGCACCGTTTCTGGAAGGGTGAAGGAGGGGTAACTGATTCAGTTTGACTCAGGGTGCTAGATCTGGCGAGACTGTAAAGGATACCCCTTTGGGCAGTTCATGACATTGTCAGAAAAGGGAGGCGTCTATTTTAGATAGACTAGCCAGGACTCGCTCATACTAGGAATTATTGTAAGAGGACATTTTTAGCTGATAATCTGGTCAAGCGGGAGGATGTGTGGGAATTTTATATGACCACATCATCTAGCTTAGAATTATTTAAGCTCTGATTTATTATTTTATTTATTCATGTATTTAATTTAACTTATTGACTAAGCTAAGAGATGGCCATTTTAGTTATGTCATCTATTTACCAATAATAACTAACTGAATGGTTAAATGTTATTTCATGAGGATCATATCCAATACTAAAATTATGGTTACTATTTCATTGGGGATTGTTGCCAACATTGTGAGTATGAGTAAGTCAGCTTAAAAATGAGCAATTACTCACAGGAAATCGTCAAGTTTAGTAGACAACATGTGGGCTGGTATAAATGGTGATTTAAATATGTTATTCCTCGTGAAAGTCAGCTGTAATCTTTCCCAAAATCGAACCAATATCCCTTTTTGTCAGATAGGCATGCTGAGACCATTATGGTTAATATGATTACCCTTAACACATGTACTTCATTAATTACTCCTATTATACTCCCAAATTTTTTTAATAATAAACACTTTAGACCTATATATTTTATATTTTGGTTAAATCTTGTATCTCATCTGCTTTCTTGTTGAAGAGTGTTATTGTTTAAGTTTCAACGCCAGAGTGAGGCTGAAGTCAGTTGTCAAAATTTTATTTACCAGAGTAGGGCTGAATCTACCCATTTATGATACAAACTAAGCTGATTGTCTCCATACAAATAAGCAAGTCCATATTTAATTTTAGAGTCAGCAGTTAAGCAAACCAGTGCACCATTGGAAACCCCACGGTTTGTACAATTATTCAAAATGATTGACAAAAAACGATTTTTATTCTCAAAGCCATAAGAATGAGTGGAAATAATCTGAATTGTGCGCATATTTATCAGAAATGGTGGCCTGAGGAAGACCATGGACCATGTTTGCCATTAATATAACTAGGGATTAATCAATTATGATGTCACTGACTATCTGGCCTGTTGTGTGGAATGCCAACTACACAAACCTCATATAAATAATATAAGATACAGGCTAGTATGCACTGTATTTGCATAGAACACTTTGTCCATAGATGTGATGGGACACTTGAGTATCAGTACAGGAGGCGTAAAATATATCATAATGGCAATAGACCATCTAACTAAATGAGTAAAAACCAAAGTCCTGAGAAAAGTGGATGAAGTGAGCACAGCAAAGTTTAATTTGGATCTAGTAGTTTACCAGCACAAATGCCCCCAAGTGATCTTTTTTTTTTAGTACTAGCCCTCAAGTGATCTTTAGTGACAATAATCCCAATTTTATCTTCTATGTAATCTCAAGGCTTAACAATTTGATGGGGATCAGAAAAATAGTATCCATTCCATATAGTCCAGAAACAAACGAGATGGTGGAAAAAGTTGATACAAAGCTATCTGCAATGCTAAGAAAATAGGTTGTGGGGAAAACTTCTGCTTGAGGAACTTAGCTAAGATTAGTTACATTTAACTACAACATAAGTCATCACATGGTGACAGAAAAAACACTGGTCAAATTACTTTTTAGATGAAGAGCAGCGTTACTACCAATTTTGTATTCTGTCATAAAGCCAGCAGCAGGGATGAGTACCAATCAATACCAGAGCTGAAAGGCCTGTATTATAACTTACTGTAATTGCAGGTGTTCAATACCACCTTAAAGAAAAGGATTAAAGCAATGTTGACAGATGACAAGAAACTGGCCAGGAATACAGTTATACTATATGGGAGATCAGGTACGCTTATTGTGACACCTATGGCATGGACAAAGAAATAAGATAAATTTTTTGTGGTTGGGTCCTTTTGAAGTGATCACCAAGTTGGCAACTGATTCCTACACAATTAAGAACGTTACAGATGGTCATGTAGTGAACTAGGATAATACCAAATTATAAGTATTGGATCTAGGAGAAAAAAAATCTGCAATGTTCCTGAAGGAGCAATGAACTTAGAAAAGATATGTCAAGTTCTAGTGTTGGTCAAGTCTCAGGTGAAGGTGCCGGGCCATTATATGCAGTTAAGTCTTAGAATTGAACCTCTGAACCATGGCAGCTGTGTAAAATTAAAAACATGAACGCTGAACCAGAGTTGGAGAACAAAAAGATGGATCTCTGAACTTATTAGTAGGTTGAGTTACATTGAAAAAATAACATAAGGATAAATACAAAAAAATCTATTAAGATAAAAAAAGCATAATGAAAAGATATTTATAAATATATTTTAGTACTATTAAGCTTTAAACTTTTTATTTTGTCATTATTACTAAGCATCTGGTGATGTCCTTTTATGTTATTGGTAGGACCAACTTGGGTTAACTGGGCCTGCCACAAGTAGTCCTGAGGCACTGAAATAAAGTAAAACATATCAGTAGAATCAGTATGTATTGAAACTATAATCACCAGAAGTAGTCCCTTATGATATGAAGCCCATCCTGGGGAATACTGGGAACAAGGCATTTGAGAAGCCACTCAAGAAGATCCTTTAAATGATGAGGTGCCATATAACCCTGACCTGGGGGAAACAGGAACGCAGACTTTTTGTTTGAAAATAACATTCAAACTAGGCTGGCATGGAATGTGGCTATGGGAACCTCACTCTGTGGAGGAAGCAGTAAGTAGGACATGGAATGGAAATACATAAAGAAGAAGGACTAAACCAAGATGCTTAAAAAATTAATGGGGACAGACCAAGAGCACTCCAAATTTAGACCATTCTGGCAGACTCAGTCAGAAATTAAGTGGCATATGCCCCTGGAAAATCTTCATTGATGAATAATATGGTCAAGCAGGGATGAGTTGGGTTTTTTCCTACATTACCCAGCTTCATCAATCAATATTACTCTGCTGGTCCACTGGGGAATTCATTCCGCCAGAGGATTTTGGAGTTATTGATAGAATATATTAAGTATTATATGGAGAAATATTCCAACAAATATTTATTAAACTACCAGATTACAATCTTCCAGATTGATGAGTGTTTCATCTAAGATTATCCCTAACAATAAACAAGCCTTTATGGGGTAAATTTAACTATTGATAACTTGACTGACTTTTAGGAGTCTAGTGGGTTTAGTTGTTAATTGAAAAAGGGGTTTATGAGTTGCTGGTGAGTAATGCCACTTGCATAGGGTAACCTTTGAGTTAACCTTTTCTGGATTTCAATTTGCTATTTATGGGTAAGAATCCCATTACCTAATCAGGTGTTACCAAAGAAGGGTAATTCAATGGGAGTTGATTAAAGACGTTGGAACACATCCTTCATTTTAAATCATAAGAGGTCGCAGTCAAGTAGAGGAGAAAACCCAATTAATTCAATGAGGAAGATCATTGTTTCATGAAAACCTGGAGGATTAGATTACTGGCAACAACCGTTGTTCCTAATGGGGCACCAACTGAAGAGTTGTGCGTTGAATTCACTCATAAATCCCCTTAGATTTTTATTTTAAAGAAGATAAGGTCTGATGAAAATATACTATTACCAATAAAGCTTTATAATTTAATCTGTTTGTTCTTGTGATTAGAGTTGGAAGGACAAAAAATCCTTTGTTACTATTATGATGCTTGTTGGATTTTTGGTGCTGGAAGGCTCGCTTGGTGCTTAGGTTACCTATATCCAACAATATGGGGGTTTTTACCACCAATATAAATAAACTTGAATAAATGTATAAACCCTTGAAAAGAGGTGATTTTTATAGTTTTTTATTAAGCCCTCCGAGGGTAAGAAACAAACCCCCATAATATGGTGATACTTGATAATTAAGGTATCAAGACTCGAAGATCAGATTGCTGGTACATTCCAAATTAGGAAATATGGCAAGCGGGCCTATTGGAGGGTTTCAAACTCGCCTTAGGTTAGGAAGTGGCTGAGAGGGGCTGACAATAGGGATTTTGGAACCGTGAGGTAAGGCTTTCATCAATTTTACCCAATCACTGGGTGGGAAAAGATTTGCACTTGGTTGGACCCCCTCCAACCCTATAAAAGGGGCTGGTCGCTGTGGTGTGACCTGGACCAAGTTAGTAGGGGTCAGGGGAGAAGCCTCTGATGGTCGCATGGGATTCAGCTGAGAGCTCAGGGTAACCCAACCCCCAAACTCATAGGGTTTTGCCACGTTTTAGTAATAAACTTAGAGCCCAGATTGTTGGGTTCCACCGAGATTTGGCCAGGGTCTTATGGCTGGCAAAATCATCATTATATTAAAATTGATGTTAGTATTATTGAAGCTGATAAATGCCCGATATTTCTCCATTTTTCCCCTGTTTGCCCCTCAACATCCTTACTCTGCAGCCTAGAGGGCAAAGGTCCAACAATGATCTCCACAGACTCTGCATGACAATAAGGAAGAAAAACTATGAACCTTCATCCTAGGTTAAGCTCTACTGGACGAAATAGGGAAGAAGTTCCTACAATTCCAGATGAAGTCAATATTAGCACAAGCATCAGGTTGGCGTTAGACCTAATTACTATCTTGCCTATCAGTCCTACTAGGGTAAAAATCTTCATACTACACATGCCCATTATAAACTATTATCAACAAGTTGAACAACATACATACAAGGAATCACGCAGTTGATAAATGAGCTGAAGAGCATATTATACAGAAAGAGGAAACAAATACTAAACTTTATCAATTGGTTCTCAACTGAGCCACAAGCTCACAAAAATTTTAACAATGATACTCTGGCCTGATTACCTGGCTCAGATTCTTCTTTGAAATAGACCTTGCCAGCAGTTATTGACAATTGGATCTCTGCCTGAAGACCAAGAAAATTGAGCGTTGTATTACAGAAGGATATTTCAACCTACCTGGATCCTCAGAAGTTTATGCAACGTCCCGCCTCATTCCAAGAGTAATGGGTTACATCATGTAATTACTCAAATAAGCTTCGTGATCATTCATCTAAATGACATAAAGGTGTTTTCTAAAACCTTCACTGATCATCTAGATTATCTCAAGTCAGTGTTCCAATGAAAATATGAACCTTATCAAGTTAAGCCTGTGAAGTGTACCTTTTTTCAGCAAAACCTGGAATTTCTAGGACAGGTTTATTTCAGGAAGAAATTTAACCCTTTTATGATAGAGTTGAAGCAATTTCCAAGTTGCATGAGCTAAAGAGCCTTTGAAACATACAGTTATTATAAGGAATGATGTGATATTACCATCGTTTTGTCTCTAACTTTGATCAATTTGTTAAACCTCTTGTATGACTGCTTTCCAAAAACACACCTTTCATATGAGTGAGTAGAGAATCAAAGTGCATTCAAGTCATTGTAGTGTTTTATGAAGAGATGATTGAATCTACAAAATCAAGAATATGGGAAGCCATTAATCCTGTTTACTGACGCCTCAGACTTAGCTGCAGGCGCCATCCTTTCTTTACTGGGTGATAACAGCATTGCTACCTGGTGTCATATTTTAGAAAAAATGCTGTTTAAAGCTGAGCGAAATTATATCATTTATGAATAAAGAGTGCTAGGTGATCCTCTGGCCGTGAAACATTTCTATTCTCCTTGTATAGTATTAACTTTACAGTTGTGACAGACTACAATTCCATAAAGTAGCTGCAAAACATGAAAGATCCGACAAAAAGACTAGCCAGATGGGCTCTCAAGCTTCAGAACTATGACATAAATATCATCCACTGAGATGGAAATAAACACATGAATGAGGATGGACTAACATGACTGCCCTTCTATATCCTGACAACATCAAAGGTGAACGCTTACTTGACCTACTCATTTTGCTAGACTCTTGGGAATAAGAAGATGAAAAATTAAAAATGCTAAAATAAGAAGGTTTTTTGGATTACAATACAAGAAAGTTGGAGCTGAATGGCTACCTTACTTGTGACCTTTGTAAATGGTACCAGTTAAAAAGGGAAGCCCATAATACCTTAGGCCGTGGAGAATCCAGAAAATTATATGTATCAAATATTACTAATATTGGGAAGTAATTATGGACTCCGTAGTAAAAATCTTAAATGCTTGCATCACATAGAAAATCAGACGCCACATAAGAACCAGGTACAAGTATCAGTCTATGACCCCTCAGCGCCATTTCACATCACCAGTTTAGACGTCATATGTCCCCTAATGAATCCTCAGGATAGATTATAATCTTAGTATTGATTGTTCATTTTATGAAGTGTGCTGAAGCAACTGCTTTCCCGCGCAGACTGCTAAGCTACTGCTAACTTCTTGTACTAAAACATACATACAAGATATGGCTGCCAACAGGTTCCAGTATTCAATAATAAGAAGAACTTTACGTCAAGAGTTGTGAGGATTTAAGCTACGGAATGTGAGCTCAACAATTATTCTCAGCGCCTTAGCTCATCAATCAAAGGGAATGTAGTAAGAGACAACGGTACATTGGTCTCAATTATGTAAGATGGCCACTACTGATCCATTACACTGAGACTAATACCTTTAAGTGCATTGATGGCTTACCAGATAAATTTCCATTGAATTATAAGAAATATTTTCCTTTAAGGCCTTCTAGTGAAGAGAACCTGGTAAGCCCAGCATTATTAACTCGTGAGTTACCAGTGATAATACTAAAGATCTTGATAAAGCAATAAGAAGATTAGCCCATAAGATAATAGAACATCAGTAAGATGCAATAACATATTTAGCTAAGATGGATAAAAGGGAAGGCGAAGCAGCAAATGTTACTCACCAACCTTTACCCACCTTTGATACTTTAGACTCTGTCCTGTATTATCACAATTTTAAAGCACCCCAAGGAAGAAAATTCAATTCCATTTGGGGGGCCATATGTTGTCACTTATAAGCGTGCAGATAATACTCAATCAAAATTTTGGAAACTGTATTTACAATCAACCATGTTATTGCTGATTCTTGCATCAGTACTAACCTGCAAATCTTTTTGAAGGGGTTGATGTCAGATATTCTGATATTTTACTTGATGGGAGGAAAATTGACTTTTTACACACTCAGTTGAATTAACACCTATACCCAAGAAGGGGTTAAAATAATTACAGTAAAATTTTTGGAGAAAATGATATTCAGAACAGCTCTACTAAACTCTAAGAAACCTCTTATGGACCAGATTGAGCCTAAGATACCCCAAGATGAATTCTTGCCTCATCAAAATGGCAGATCATTAGAAGGTCAGGTGACGACTACTAAGATTTGGGACCCAGGGCAGCAAATTAAGATGAACCCCAAAAAGCATAAAAATTAAAAAGCTGCCAAAATGGTAAAATTTAGTGACCCCCATTCTTATCTGACTTGGGTAATCAACTCACCATTTTTGCCTATCAAAATTATTATACAAAAGCATTATACCATCTGGCTTGCATCACATAACCTAGAGCTCCCTTCCAAATGTTACCCTATTGACATTGTCAATCATTTTCCTTTTAGGGTTATATTGTTAATTGTGTCATATTAAAGCCCTAAATTGACTATAATAAAGTTAAGTTGTTCATTCAGTATCTCGTTTTGGTACATGACATCAATAAGTACATTTCGCTGTACTTATCTTGGGATGGATAATTTAGCTGATGGGACCTGAGAGGTGACTTGCACCCTTTTAAATAAAAATATACTTGACATGCAACTCAGCCTGCTTCAAGTATTGACTGTTGGGATTCTTGGGCTTAGAACAATAAGGCTAAAAAATGGAAGCCCTACACAGCTGTGTTCAAGATCTTACATGATGTGATCCAAAAACCTTTGGAATGAGGCGAGAGCTTTCCATAATCCCTGAGTGAGCTGGGTAGGTTGGAATATTCCTTTCATTTATATTGACGCGCAGTTTTCTTGGTCTTCAGGAGAAAGATTCATCTTCCAAAACAGATGGCAAGGTTTATTGTGGAAAATAAACTTGAGCTAGAGAGTTGGGCCAGGCATTATCAATTCTTGGAATCAGAAAGCTGTCCTTCTTAGTGAGGCTTTTTAGCTTTCCGTAATCCATCACAATTCTGTGGCCACCGTTCTTATTAATTTATGAATAACAGTGAGGAAGACCATAGACTCTGGGACGGCACAAGTAAACTAACATCTAATAATTGCTTGAGCTTGGTCACTGTGTATTGATCCTCTATCTTTAAAATATTATGTGCCTTTTATCTGATAGGGGTGAGATCTCCTATGTTGATGCTAAAAGCCCAGTCTTTCTAAGTGACCATTGTTGACATCTGATAAGGAAAAAACATATTGATAGTCTTTAGGTAATTGATGCACTTTCTAGAGTTTCTCATAAATTAAATAATTATAATTTGACTTAAGGTATAGAGCAAAATAAATACTCAGTGGGTAGTCCAAAATTAAGGAGAGTTCCAATAACTTGTAAATTGCTAAATTCATCAATGGAAAGTATTTGACTCTGGGACCATCTAGTACTAAAAAAAAAGAAAGTATTTGACTCTCATGATATCTATTTTACTTCAATAACTAAATCAAAGCCAAAACAAGGATTTATAATAAAAATACAAAAAATGACCACTCAATTGAGCCAAAGCTTACCAATGTCAATGCAATTGATGCCTGTTTCCTCAGCTTGGGATGGTGGTGCAACACCATCTGGCATCTTTTGGCTGCCGTCAAAGTGCGCCTGGGATGGCTCTGCTAGCCCTTTAATGCTACCAGGCGTAATGTACCCTGTAAGGAGAGTGTCTATCACTCTCCTATTTCCAGCGTGGAAGTGCATGGTGCACAGGGCCAATGTCAGGAAACTAGTCAATAGTACAAAAGTTATTAAAGCCCCTTGGAGGGTTCTTGAGCTTGAGTAACTTATGAAGGAAAGGGTTGTCCCTAAGATAATTAACCAAAAAGGAGCGTCATGGTGCACGGAGGGGAAGGTTAAGGAGTTATAGGTTGGAGGGAACCTAGGCGGCCCAATGGTGCACTGGCGGATATAATTACTGTTGTACAAATTAAACGGTTAACATTGCGCAAGACCTCCACAAAGAGGTTTACGCACAGGAATATCCAAGATAACATAATTAAAATGGTGTACTAAAAAAGGGATTTTATTTAAGGGAGAAGTCAACCAACAGAGGAGGTTGGTCTCAACATGGAAAATTTACTGAAATTTGGACAAACAATCAATCAAGGGAAGTGGGTTAAGCTGGGGCATGCCAATAGGTGCACGCATCCATCAGGCAAAACGCTATATTGGATAATCAACCAAACTTGGGTGATTGATTGTAAAAATGGCCGACCCAAGCTGGAAAGTGCAAAAAACAAATGGGTTTCAAAACCCCGTTCACCCAAAAACTGAAGCAAACCATTTCTTATCATAATGAAGCTAGTTTGTTTTAACACCCCTGTCATGATTTTGATATGACTGGATTATGGTCTTGGGACATCTGGGTGGAAACTGCCAAACACAGCATCAGTTACAAATATTCGATTGCCTTGAGATGAGGCAATATTGGGATATAACAAGTTTTATTGGACATAATGAGTTTATTGGTTCGCCTCTATATAAGGCGATAAGGCAATAAGGCGATGTTGATTTTTGACAAATATGAAGTAAATCGCCTACAAATAGGGTGACAGCGGATTAAGAATAATAGGCCAAAATTTGAGGAATTTGGCAGAATAAAATAACCCAAGCAATGAGAAGCAGTATCGCCTGCAGCTGATGTATATAAGCTAAATAGGCGATTGAGAGAGGTAGGTTTTTTAATAGGCAGATGAGACAAAACAGTGAGGACGCTGTATATATAAAAATAAATAAAAAAGAATTTGTTGGTGCAATTGCTCCTATTTTTAATATATTTATAAGTGTGTCTGAAGGACCAATGATCTCCACATCATCCATCCGTTGCTCAGAGGGCTCAACCTGTGCAAATAGCCCAACAGAATAGCAATACTGTTCAAAATTAAAGCAGTGTGATCACTACAGGGGGCCTATTGATCAACCACCCAACACTCCGGAACTCCAGTTGACAATTATGCCTTACCCAAGTCATGTCATTGGGGAGTCCTCCTGAAACTCTATATCCGCTTCATATGAGGAAATCAAAGTTACCTTGGATGCAATAATCAAAAACTAAGCCAAACTCCATTGAGAATGTAACGCGGTCATGCATCAACTTGATAGTACATC
>JAKSZP010017963.1:0-22828 GCA_022478985.1 Massospora cicadina
TTTTTGATTTTGTCAGCTTTGTCAAACCCATCCCAGAGTTTTGGAACTATGTAGTGGGCTATGACCAGTACATGAATCACCACATCAAAATTTACAACCAGCGCTATCAAATCATGATATTAATGAATCAGACTTTGAGATCCCAGCCTGGGAAGAAGTTATGCTTGGTCAAGAGAATAAGAAAACTCAGAAAAAAAGTTAAATCAAGCAAAGTGAATTAATTTTTTTGAAAAAATAATATGGAATGTATGATTAAGAGAACATGTGATAACCTCAATGTCAGTAATGGAACTACTTTATCCCAGGTTGGATTAGCAAGCCATGAAATTTCTGTTCCTGAGCGAAAGATCCAGTATAACAAAGGGGAGGTGTGGGCCATGTAAATAATAGAAGTAATGAATGGATGACTCAACCCTTTTGAAGGAAGCACTACTTCAACAAGCCCCATTACTGTATGATCAAATTGGCCTAAGCGGCTATTAACAATCCTTGTCTGAGATAAAGCTTTCCATTTCATCATCTGATTCAGTCTTCTGGAAGAAATCCAGAAATTCTTCACATTTTTCTCAGCAGTTTGGCCTCTCTGTCAAAGGTTCATCAAGTCAACTGCACTTGTATTCTGGACTAGTGAGAGTTACTGCAGCTCTCAACTGACTTTTAAACTCTTTATAGCCAACTAACAAATGCTCATCCTCTTCCAAAGCTCAGGTTACCATCTCAGAGCGTCACAGTGAGTGGAAAGCTCATGGCCATAACTTTTTGTGCATCATCTGGGTAGGTCTCAGGATAGGATTTGATATACCCCTTGTTGATATAAAGGTTCAACTGCTGATATGAATGTTTTACCCAGTAAACTAAAAATGAAACAGCCTATAAAGAAAAAGTAGAGCCCAGTCAGGGTCATACAATAATTGTGGCCACCTCACGCCTATAACTTATCCTGCAGTTCCCTTGCCTGAAGGATTACCTTACTTTAAATGAAAGGAGGACTTATGTTATTAGGAGTGAAATTCAAAGCCTATCCAGAGACCTACTCAGATGATCCACAAAAAGTTATGGCAAGGTTCACAATTTTTTTGTATCACTCTGAGATGGTTTACCAGAGCTTTGGAAGAAGATGAAAATTTGTTCATTGACTATTGTTGGACAATTAAAAGCACCATATTGTGAGAAGAGCGTTTCAGAGGTAAATAATGATACTATTGGACAAAAGTCCCTGGCTGATTTTTGGTGAAACTCCTAAAATTGGGGTAATACTTTTATTCATACTCCTTGGAAAAATACTATAAGCTTGGGTAGTCAGATTGCCCCACCATGCAGCGAAATCAGATGAGTCTGTATGAGGTTCTTCCCTGGCCCACTTCCAGTTTACTTCAAACACTTAAGCGGAGACCACCCCCTTTTATAGGGTTGAAGGGGGTCCTGCAAGGTGCAAATAGTTTCCTGCCCATTGATTGGGTTAAATATATTAAATCTTTACCTAATGGACTTATCCTACTCAGTATTGACCCTCCATCAGCCATTCCATTGAATCAAGCTGAGAATTGAGAGTTCTGATAGGTGAAATCCTATATTCTCTAATTTGGATGCTTGTAAGGTATAATGAATTTCTTGGCCCTTGCAATTTAAGCTTTGGATTGTTTAATTATGAAGTGACATATTATTATGGTTTTTTTTGGCCCTATTGTGTCAACTAATAAACTCCATATAAAAACAATAAGACTTTTAGTTACTTTTTATTATTACTATGCTACTATAAGTGGTTGAATAACCCCCTGCAGAATATTCATCCCATGGTTGATAAATTAACTTCTCCTGAAAAAAGACTTTTGTAGTTTAGGTGTTAAAATTCACCAGCGAGCCAACAAAAAGCCTAATTTCCAACAACTATAAAGAGTAAAAGAGTCAGTTGTGAGATGCAGCAACTCCCACTAGTACCAGATTACATGCGTGGATCGCTTTGATGGACCTTTGACAGGAAGGCCAAACTGCTGAAGAATATGTGAAGAGATCTATGAATGCCTCTTGAAAGACATAATATAATGATGAAATGGTAACGCTTTATTTCAGAAAAGGGTTAGGAAGTCGCTTAGCCAATTTTATCAGACAGTAATGGGAATGGTTGTGGCAGTGATTTCTTCATTAGGTTTTAGCTAGCCATTTGCCACTTTATTCTTTATATGGACCGCACCACCCCTTTTTTATACTGGAATTTTGCTCAGAAACAGCAAGTTCAAGCTTTCAAAATAAACTGGGATAAAGTAGTTCCAGTTTTTGACAATTTGAATGCAAAGTTATAACAATGATATGCCTTAATTTATATTCATTTCCACTCCTAGACTTACTCTAGCTTATGTAATTTTTTAAATAGTGCCGCTATGATTCTGAACTTCTGTAATTGCTGCTTGCACATGATCTTAAAGGGTAGTTGGAATCATCTCTCACTTTGAATATTAAGGTTGGTATCCATTAACTGACTTAATCTTATTACATATGAGTTTAAGTATGCAGGCAATCTGTAAGGATCCAGCTGCACCCATAAAATTGGATCAGTTGATTCATACCTTTTGATCAAAGAAGGTAGAAAATTTCCAAGCTCTTCCATTAGTTAAATAGCAGATTTAGGGCACACCCTGATGAGTGGTGGGTTTCTGCTTAGGCCCTTCATCTCAATTTTAGAACAAGTTAAAGAGCGGAAGGGGATAATTTTGCCATGAAGTTCAAATTGGATGAAGTGTCAAGAGAGTGTCTGTAACTCTCTTGTTCCCAGCAAGGTGATGTGGGACGTGAACCCACATTGCTAAGGAAAAAGCCATTAAGAGAATGGATAATGAGGCACCTAGAATGGTGCTTAAGCAGAAGGTAACCCAGGTGAGGGTGTAAAGCACCACATATGAGAACAGGTAAGTAAGAAACCTCTCAACTTGAATAGACACCAACGGGGAGTCCATAGTCAAGGGTAACTTGGCATGAGTAGACTTGGGTGTCTCAGTCTGGAGAGGACCTAAACAGCCCAAGAAAGCACCTGGGATTTGTGTAAATGGTGATAATAGGTAGTGGCCCACATAGTTGGAGACCTCCCTGAAGAGGTCCACCACCAGGTTTGCCCAAGGAACCATTGTAAAAAATATAAAATAATGGGTAAATTTATTAAAGAAAAGTTGACCAACAAGGAATGTTGGTCGTAAAAACATATTTAAAGTGGGCCAGGGAAATTCAGGTTCTGTGGAAGTGCGCCCAAGCCTTGACGCTCCAATAAACAGATGCTTTCATCCATTTTAGTAAAATACACTGAAAGTGCCTTCACTCAAGTAATTGATTGAAGCCATATTTTACCCGAGCTTAAAATTTTATAGCTTGAGCAGGACTTGAACCCTTGCTCTCCAACCAAGTGAATTGAACCATCTTCATTTGTAATGTAAATCGTTCATTTCAGTGCTTGGGCTGAGATAAGAGGCTGGGCGTTTTTCACCCCATTAGTATCAACCTGGGCATGCTTGGCTTGCACCCAGCGTTGATCTAAGGTGTGTTTCAGGTCAGGAAGAGCCTGAAGTTTCACCTTCTGGGCCTCCTGTCACCCAGCCTTGTCTTTAGCATCTGTTCCTACTATAAAGTCATCTAACCATGACATGAAGCCTACATCACAAAAACTGATAAAATCTGCAATAAAATCTGATCATGATTGGGAAGATTGAGACCAAAGTCCTGACAGGAGCTCCAGCCCAGAAATTGATCTGGTAAAGATCCCTCTGAAAATAAGTAAAATTTTGTTATGAAAAATGCAAGATATGCTGGTGTGCTGGCATGCTGGAACCCCAATGGAAGCAAAGAAATCTGGCATCAGGAACCAAAAATTGGGGCAACTGCAATGTGCAAGCTGAGCCATGATGAAAAAGTTCCAGAATCTTTGAGAAGAGTTGCACATCTTGTTGTAAGAAATATTTCTCAGTCCCTGCCTCTAAATTTTCTTTAACTAAAGACCCAGTGCTCTTCTGATGGTAGAGTGCTGGGTTATTTTGTACTATCCTTAATGAACCTTTATTTTAGCCAAAATTACTTTAAAAATCTTATAACTTTAACTAGTCTGGCTGTCCCCAAGGAACCACCTCAACCAATGGTGGACCCAGACTCATTTATATCAGTAGTGATCTTGGCCATCACATTTGTTATTTCAGCTATTAGCTCTCTCAGCATGACAACCCTTAGGAGTCATACCCTACAAGTTACATGATGCTCCTGCTCTGAAGAATAAATATTGTGAGCATTGATATGAATGGAATGATCAACCGCTCAATTTAATCTGTCATGATTACAAAGAAAATGATAATGATAATTTGGCAGTTGCTACTAAGGTAGAGACGGTTGGGATAAAACCCAATGAAGCAATTGTCCCCCCTTGGTACCAAATGTATGTTTAGAAGAATCAGGAGTATGGGCTAAATGTAAACCAAGGAGGGTGGATCAATCCATCACTCAATCCAATCTGCCCTGATCATGGAGGAGATGGGAAGGGTCATTTGGTGGATGCTACTCATAGTGAAACTGTTGGGATAAACCCCAATAAACCTTTATTACTGCACGTTATCAAGCGCATATCCAAATGAGTTGAAGGTATGACCTGAATGCAAATCTTGGATTGACAAAACAGTCCACTCCCGTTGACACTGGAAGTTTGACCCCTGTACCAAAGGTGTGGTTAAGATTACTACCAGCGCTCAGCTTAGTGGTCAGAGTGGGAATGATATTCATAGCCCAAGACTTTCCACATTTATCCCCATGTGGTTCTTATTCATGTATCATCAGAACGGCGATGCCCTATGGGCTTTGGACCTTATTGTGGGTGTTGGAGTACCCCCAATGGAAGCCAAGTCTCTCTTTGGCATTACGATTGTCTGACACAATTGACCCAATCTTGTTGCAATTAATCTAACTTCACACACCTTATTGATTTGTTAAACAATATCTGGAATCTCAGGAATTTAGCTCATCCCAGGCTTTTCCTGACACTCAACGCCAACAATGACAAAGAGTATGGGAGAGCAAGCTGAAATTTTAGATACGGTTGAAGTAAACGCTCAATAAATTATCCATGCTCATATCATCGTATAAATTTTACTTAATCCTGATAGTCTAATATTTGTAGCATATTGCCAGATCTTAACCATGGGCAACCTTACAAATAACCATTATTGGTGTAAAATTATATATCACATCATTACCCAAGGATCTAAAATATGAGAGTTATCCTGAGATTTTAGCTAGCTTTAGCAATTTAGACAATTTATGAGACCTGAAATTCTCTTTCCAGATTAACCAGCATATAACGCCAACAGTCATAATAGTGATGCTTGTGCTTCTTGGATGAGGGGATAAGGTCATTTTCACTCCATCAGATAACCCAGATGATATTATTAATGTTGCTCTATTGGAGATGTTGCCAACTGAGTATATGAGGTTTAAATTAATGGCCTCTGTGTTTTAGGGTGAAGATACTATACATTATCCTATATAGTTCTTTATGCCCTTAACCTACCTGAAGTACTGCATCATATCCCTTACCTCAAGGTCGGTACTCTAATGATACTATTGAATAGCCATAATTCTCTAAAGCTGTACAATAGAATCAGGCTTCAGGCAAAGGCTCTGTTCAGGCATATTGATGGAGCTATAATTCACTGGGGTTGGTCAGAGAGACCCTAACTTCATCCCCTATATGCTTCTGATCCTATCCGGCCATCACTTTTAGGTCAAATATCTGGAGTTCCCAGTTAATATCTGCTATTCTATAACTACTAAAGGCACAGGGGCAGAGTTTGAAGATTTAATATGTAGATATGGTGATTGACAGTTTCTAATAACCAGTTATAGCGCCCTATTCCAGAGTTAATTCCCCTGACAGCCTGGTCCTCCTCTAACCTGAGAGCAAAATCAGGGATGTAGTTTACAGCTAAGCCTCAGCACTTAACAGGAGGGGAACATCTAATATTCAATAGTTAAAAGAGCCAGATGCCCGGGTATGTACATCTAAATTCTAGGGAGTGGTAGTAACAAAGGGCTTTGGCCCGATCAGCAGACCATTGTTGGGGCTAAAAGGTATGGGGATCTATATCTACTACAGGACAATTGTTCTTTACCTCTCAGCATACTCAACCATACTAGCCTATCTGCTGCACTTCACGGTTAAAAATAAAGGCCTTTATACTTTAATAAGCAAGAGCTAAAAAATAGCCCATTATAACCTTTATACTTTGAAATACCGTAGCAAAGCATACGTATCCGGATACTAGTAAATGATAAACCCCGCGGTAAACTTTATACCTCGGTACTTTAAACGTCCACAGGTTTGGTTGTAGCCACTCCCCTTTATACTAACAGTGCGATTGGTTGGATACCTAAAATAAACACTCCCCTTTATACTAACAGTGCGATTGGTTGGATACCTAAAATAAACACTCCCCTTTATACTAACAGTGCGATTGGTTGGATACCTAAAATAAACACTCCCCTTTATACTAACAGTGCGATTGGTTGGATACCTAAAATAAAATTTTTAGGTCGAGGATGAACCAATAAAGTTTGCTCCCATCACTTTATCTAAGCATCAACTTGCTCGATACGTCGAGGCGATGGGTGCCGTTGGCCTCATCGATGAATAAAACTTACAATTATACCTCCCCATGCCATATGGCGCTGATGCTCCCACCCCAATGCTGTCCATAAAGTCCATGGCTAAAGCGGGCGCCGGAAAAAAGTTTCCCCAAAGCTTACTCGCCTTCCGATTTGGCTTCCTAGGCTGTTAGCTGAGGTACCATATTGGATTTTTATTTATGATAATCCCTTCGTTGGGCCCATTTGCAAATAGAGATTCGTGGCGGCTCCCCCTTTTGGGTTGGGCACCACTAGTGCTAAAAAGTGAACTAACCAATAAACTTTATCTTGGGTTGAGTTCAGTAAGCGATTATTTTAGTTGTACTGGATGTTCTGGATGAACTCGACCCTTATCGATTCGGATAATGAAACCGGTATGGATCGAGTTTCCAAAGCCCGAAGGTTAGTTAAAGGTCAAAGCGTAAAGTTTTAAAGTGGGGTAAAAGCTTTTAAAACTAATCGCAGGCTTTACCATGAACCAGCTTTTTGTACTAGATAATTCTAAATAAGTTAACCGAAGCGACTTACGCAGATGGGAATTTAACCAAAATTTATGACAGCCATCGGCTCCCGAGTTCGATCCCGGTAATGGACTTTGGGTAGGGGACGATTTTGACTGGGTTGGTTTTGCGCACCAATGCCCCGAACCGAGATAGCGAATAGCAAAGGCGGTCCATGGAGTTCCTGGCCTATCATACGCCGCGCATGGAGGTTTTCCGGGTTTTATCCTCTCCCATTTTCTTCACTTCCCTAATCGGTGCGGTATCGTCCCCAGGTCGGCCCACCTCGAATAAAATTTAAAAATTTATGACAGCCATCGGAGGTATGATTAAAAGGGTGAGCTTAATTACGAATCGAATATCGAATCCATTCGAAATCGTCCAGGCCAACCCCAAGTTTGGAGCGAATTACCGATAGGGGATAAGTTGTTCCACGTAAATCAAACTGTGGGTTGTGAGGAATAAGCCATTCCAACTTAGTTCTGATGCACTTGAAATGGTACGAAAAAGCATCAGCTCATCTAACAATAACTTGGCTTAAACCGGATTTCATTCATCGATACAATTAAACGTCGTTTATATTATAACGAACCCCGAATTAATTTATGGGGTGAAGCGTAGCTCAAATACCCATCTTTAATTTCAAACGAAATCGTCCCCAGGTCGGCCCACCTCGAATAGAATTTAATTTCAAACGAGATACCCTAATGGTGGGGTTCTAATAAAGTGCGAGGCGAAAAGGGATTCAAATCCAACGCCAGTGTCCTCCCCCAACTTTACAAGATTTGATGGGATCTAAGGGCTAGACCCCTTCGAATCAAAAGCCACCGAGGTTGGATATCGAAGGCTGGTTGATTTACCAAAACCGGGGTATCCACCTTCGAGATCCGGCCAAAACTTAAGTTCTACGTTGCGCTTCGATCCCCTACAACGGGAACCGGTTTACGCAAGGTTAGGCATCGGGTTTAAATATTTATTCATGGTTGAAGCTCCCGGTTGATAAACAGACTATCCTCACTCCGCTAAGGATCGGCTAGTAAAGATGGGCGAAGTATGATTGGATGAAGCGTTTAGCCTCGGGTGGGTGGGGTGGATTTAAATGGACGCCAACTTTTTCGGGTCAGTAAAAGGTTCAAATCAATCCTTAACCGAATCTGTTATCGTTGGAATGTATAGCGCGGCATTTTAGATCGAAACTTTAGAGATTGAAACTAGGGTTTCGATTTGGCAATCGCGTACCAACTTGGTTAGAAGAGGGGTGGTTGATTAGAGGAGGGGTATAAGCTGGCAGAATTCGGATTCAATTTGCAGTACGCATGATACCCGTAGAATTGAGGGAGCTCCAGCGTCGACCATCCCGGCTAAGCCTAAATTCCCATAAGCCACACCAATTAAACCAGACCAATCGTCAGAAGCCCATCGATGCATCGAAACCAATGAGATGCGATAGGTGTGGATAGGTGAGCCAAACTGTGGGACCCCTCGAGCTCGAGGGAGGTTGGTTTGCCATGTGCATGCCAAAACGGGAAGTATTTTATTAAGCTCCATTAATTATCTAGCCCATGTCAAGTATCGTTTTCATATCGCCTTAATGCCAGGGGAGTTTATTGGCCGAAAACCAAAAAAATTATCTAGGCTTTGATTCGTTATCGCCTCCTTAAGGGCCAAGTACGGCTTCTCATAGGTTTAAATCTAACCAACCGTGGGTGATCAGTTCGGGTTGGAGTACCCTTTATCCAATCGGCGACCGATGATTATCGATTGGCTGGGTGGGACCCCCGCCGCCCCCTAAATTCCCCCGGCACGTTGATGGGCGTAGGGCCATCTTTCACTCGTAGTGCATTAAAGGGCTATCAAAGTTACGCGCAACCTGCCCCCTCATCCTTAGAATGTTTCAGCTTCCCATAGCCTCACTTTTTGTCGTTCAGGCTGACCTGCGGAAGGCCACCTTCGATGCCAAAGGTTACTTCGGTTCCTCCGCCGCCCGCTGCCTCGGCCCTGGCGTCGTGGATGCAATGCTAAATACGGTTCCCGAGGTCCGCATCTTCCCCTGTGGCGTCTCCGCGGTGCTCGAAATAAGGGGGGCCACAATTATATTGCTCGATATGGACGAAGCTAAGTCGCAATGCCAGCGTTGCCGCCCTCGAGCTTGTTTGCGCGGTAGCTCTCTGCTGCCTCGGCTGGTTGCTCGCGGGTGCGACGTCGTACCAATAGGTAGCTCCCTTTTTGACGCGCGCTTACCTTTAGTTATGGCCACCCGCTGGTCCGAGTCGGCGGTTCGGAGCTCTTTGGATCTGGGCGCCGTCGACTACATCACCAAACCCCTCTCCCCCGCCGTCGCCCAGTTCCTATGGCTCAATGTCTTTCGTAACCGCTTGGCAGGGGATCCGGCCCTTCGGGGACGCCTCCCCAGCTTCCGCTTGGCGCCCATGCTCAAGCCCGAACTCGCGTGGGACGCTCATGTCGAGGCCGCCATCGTCAACCACTTTTCGCCGCCGTTTTCGGGCGGCGAACCTGAGCGGCGGTTCTCGGTGCTGCCGGCTCGCGGCCATCCGCTGCTACGGGCCGTTCGCCGCCGCCGCTTCAACCCGTACCAGTTCCAGGACAGCGATCTCCTGATCTGCTGCCACCTCATCCTCAGTGACGTGTGTGCAGCGATCGGGGTCGCCGTCGACGCGGACCGCCTCCAGCGGTTCATCCTGGCGGTCCAAGCTTCGTATTTAAACAACCCCTATCACAACTTTCAGCACGCGGTCGATGTGCTGCAGGCCACCTACCTGTATCTGCTTGCCATGGGGCTCAGGTCGGGTTTGACCCAGCTCACCCCGGCCCATATCCTTGCCCTCTGCATAGCCGCCCTTGGCCACGACCTGGGTCATCCCGGGTTCAATAACGCCTTTCTGGTCAAGCGGGGCGCCCCGCTCGCCTCGCTGTACGGCAACGTCGCCGTCTTGGAGAACTACCATGCCATGGCCCTAATCACCCTCATCCACCGGTGCGACTGCCTCTTCGTTGCGGGGGTGTTTGCCGATCATGGCCAGTTCCATCGGCTGCTGGCCGAAATCATACTGGCGACCGACATGAGCGCCCACTTTGCCCACGTCCAGCGCATCGCCGAACTGTGCACGCGCGCCTCGGCCCCGGGGTTCGGGTTTGCGGGGTCCGACTCGTTGGTGGTCCTGTCGACGCTCATCAAGTGCGCGGACATTTCCAACGTTGTGCGGCCGTTCGAGATCGCCAAGGTCTGGACGCGGTGCCTCAACGCCGAGATGCTGAGCCAGTGCGACCGGGAACTCGCGCTGGGGCTCGAGCCGTCCGTCCCCCGCGACCAACTCGTGGCCGATGTGGGCCACTCCCAGGTGGCCTTCATCCGCGGTATGGCGCTGCCGTTGTTCGAGGCTACGGTGGCGCTCATACCCGGGCTGGCGGGGTTCCTACGCCAACTGCGCGCCAACCTGGCCCTCTGGCAGCACCCCGGGCGGAGACCCACCCCCCTGGCCCCGAAATCCGCCCCTCCGCCCCTCGAATCCCCGGCGCCTTCGAGGGAACCCAGCGCCCGCCTCTCCCCCCGGCTAGCGCTGGTGGCGGGGACTTGATTTAGCTAACCTCGCTCTCAAGTGTAGTATATTGCAATTGCTCCGTGGGGCCCTCGGGCGCAGTATCCCGTGAGGCCGACCCTTCCTCCCTCGCTAACCTTTGACCGGTACCCTAGACCATCTCAATAAACATGCTGCAGCCGAGCGCGCGTCGTAATGGTGCCCTCGTAGTTCTTTGCTGGGCGCCCCTCCCGTAAGTTGGGGGCTGCGTTGGTTTTATGGTTTGGGCTTCCGGTATCGAATGTTCCTTGGGCTCGGGTGTCTTTTGCGAGCCGAACTATATCCGTTGGTTTGATACGGCTTTGAAAGGATGCGTCATACCCACGCTCTAGCGTGGTGCTCCGACGAACCGTCCAAGTTAAACTTCGTCCCCGAAGGCTTGGGTGGAGTTGGCCCGCCGCCTAACCGAGGTAGCCTAAATCGGCTAACGACCCTTTTTAAACCGACGGGTCCCACCTTACCCGGTCCCTTGACCTCTAAGCTTTTACCGATCGGAGGCTTTAAAAGTTTTTAATTTTTGTGTTTCCTCCAAGGGGCGTATACGCTATAAGATCGAAAGCTCCAACCCGAGTTTAAACGGCGTTAAGCGCCCGTTCCGTACCCGACCCGTTTACCACCCCCGACCCGTTTACCACCTAATCTTTGTGTTTCCTCCCAAGGGGCGTATACGCTATAAGATCGAAAGCTCCAACCCGAGTTTAAACGGCGTTAAGCGCCCGTTCCGTACCCGACCCGTTTACCACCCCCGACCCGTTTACCACCTAATCTTTGTGTTTCCTCCCAAGGGGCGTATACGCTATAAGATCGAAAGCTCCAACCCGAGTTTAAACGGCGTTAAGCGCCCGTTCCGTACCCGACCCGTTTACCACCCCGACTTGCCCGCCACCCCTATAACCATAAGCGAAGGGGTGGTACGAGCTGGCGGGTACCCTTTTTATGCGCGGTTCCGATACCCTCCTCTACCGTTCCAGTTTTGGGGAGGTAGGAATCCGGGGTATCCTAGTATCGGCGCGGGTTGGTGGTTTGCTTCCCCTTACGCGATGGCCAGATTAACAGTTGTGACGGTTGGTTTGTTGGGTTACCCCGCGGCTCCCAAGTTTAGGGGCCCGAGTCTAGCGTCCCAACCAAAAGGATCAAGGGAGGTTGGGTGGCGATACCCTAGCCTTGAGGTACTCGAGTTACGGGGGTACGGTAGGTCTGCTGCCCCCGCCTACACGTATAGCTGGGGGTGATACGCTCAAACCAAGGCTGCCCCCCTTTTTAAACCTGGGATGGGGGATCCAAAGTTTGACAAAGTTGGAGGGGTAACTTATAGTGAGGGGTGGGTAACGCGTCCCAGTTGCTTCAAGGGTGGCCCACTCCTATTGGGTTCGGTGGGCTCGGGCCTATAGAATATTACCTTACGGTAGCTTCAAGTCCCCGATAACCTGGCAACCCCAAGGGCTTACCTTTCTTTCCAAGCTCATCGTGCGTGGTTTTTGTTATCTTATCGTTCACCCGGTGGCCATTAATGTTTATAGCATGTGTTGGAATCCAGGCTAGCTGTGAGCTCGCTGGAGCTAGTTGGGCTCAGGATTTCACCAATACAGCAGGTGCCGGAGTATTGAGACTCTCGGCTGCTATTTTACAATTTCGGGTAACTTTAACCCCAAGTAAATCTAAATTTTAACAACAAAGATGGGGCTAATAATAGCACCTGGGCTTAGTAAAACAGGAGATACGGTATTGGATAATACCTTCCATTATTTAGGATACTTGGGGCTAGTGGTGAGATGCGAGGGTTTTTCATAATAGGTGGGGGACTGGATTTGACCAAATGACAATTGAGCCTATCAAAATGCTTGAAACACCTTTCATCACGATATGGCTTGATTTTAGTTATTGGGTCCAAAGGGGGATGACATATCCATGGGGTAGCTTTTTGACATAATTCAGCCAATCAGCCATCTTGAAATTATTTTCACCTCAGCCCGTTTCCAGAGGTCTTAGTGACTGATTGGCTAGTAAGATATTTCCATCCCTTGAAAACCCCCTCAGGTCTATAAAAGGGGGTGGTATTTCTTTGGGCGGCGGCACTAGATTTGAGTTGGTGCTTGAGCGGACATCCATGGGAATTGGCCTATTCCACCGGGGGTTCGGCGGAGCTGAACTAATAATATGCCAACTATTTGGCCGATGGGTAGGAGTCGAAGGATTACCAATCATCCCCATTCCGCCGATAATTTGGTGGAAATTGTTATTAAAATTGGAATTATTATTCACCGAGGCATCCTTACCAACTAGTTGAACATCCGATCGTTTGACACCATGCTTACCAAATCAGTTGCTCCACGGTACTATCAGCGCTAAATAGCCCCCTTTATGGTCTATATTGGGATATTAATCCTTTAAGGGGTTTAGAGCTCACCACCCTAGAGTACTTTTTTAGATCGTCTCTAATTTCAAGCCTCCAACGCCAACTTGATTTAAAGCCTCAACTTTTTTGTAACCCAATTAAGGCCAACCTAGTTTCTATGTTAACTTCTATACCCCACCTTCCACCCGAATAGTTTGGCCACTCATCCGCCCCTCCTCTATACCGCATCAAAAATTAAACCCAAAATGGTGATTAAAAGCCAACCTGCTCACTGCAGATGGGTTTATCCCCCACCACCTTTTATGTTTTAGATACGCTGTATAGGTTAAAACTTGAGGATCCTAGAAACTTTACCTCATCCTAATTTATAGACCTTTAAGTGTTCCTTAAGCCTGGCTAACTTCCCTTACAATGTCAGCTTGAAAGGGTGGTAAAGGCGTTGGCCAAAGAGTTTAGATTTGAGCTCATGCTGCAATTGCTATCATTTAAAGAAACGAGGTGGTGGAAACTGGCTGTCTGGCAGAGTATCATCCTTATAGTTAAATTCTGATACCCGGGGCTAGCAACATGTTTTCAGGGCTGATCAGGGTGGGACTTTGCAGCCTTATTCACCGTAGCATATGCCACCATCTATATGATAACAAATACTGGGAGATCCTTCACTAAAAAGCTAAAGCTATCCAAGAGGATGCTTATTGCAAAGCTATCAAGGCGAGGGGACTGTATGCCCATCACCCAGGGCAACTTTCTCAGCTCTCAAACCTCCAACCTGTAAACATTATGCTCTGATTGCCAATGTGGGACACCCTCTCAGTTTGATTGCATGCCCTACTAGTATTTCATAGGGGGTATAGCTTTAGATGAGATACTTTGATACCCTCTCACCAAAACCCAACCCTTGCTGTAGAAAAGGCATACGCCGCAACTTTTAGACTCAGCGTTGGCTGATATTCAAGATTCAGAATCTGAATAAGGTTGGGGCATCTTATGCCAACCCCCCTTCACTTCCAAGCCATGGTGATTGCAGTACCATTCAAGGCAAAACCTTAGCTATTAATCCCCCATAAGGTTTAAGCCTGACTGCTCCAATACTGCACCTCCTCAGATTAATAAGCAATCAGCAAAGGTCTGTCAGGTTTCTGGGATACAGCTAGGCGTGAGAAGGCTGGGCTTCTAATCAGGGTACATCAGGACCCATTGGATAACCAGAAAACCATAGAAATAGCCACTTATTCATGTTCAATTATAAGATTCCATGGTTTAGTGTCAGGCCACAGGGGAGCAACTTTTTACCAGCCCATTATTGAATCAGGGCCTCAAAGCCCCCAGCGAGATAATTGGCCCTAAGGGCCTAAGAAAGCTACAAAATAATGAGAGGGTAAGAGAAATGATACTTTATTCAAATAGGGCCTCGAGGTATTTATAAGACCTTGAGGCTAAGGGAGGCATTGGAAAAGGGGAGGATTTGGAATAGGAAGGTATTGGGAGCTAGGTAATATGGGTCTAGGATAGGAAAGGTCTCAGCATCGATTGCTGACAGTGAGATCTATAAATAAAAACAATATAAAGGGATTGGGATTATCCTCAGCATAAATTGCTGGTGGATCCTGAAATGACTAATTGATTGGGTTTAGAATCAAGATGGTAATTCTCCGTAACCCAATTGACAATTGGCATCCTCAGCATAAGTTGGCGATGCCAAATTAAGTTATTTAATTATTATTGGGGTCAATCCCCAATACTTCAAATTGGGCTCAACCCAAGCCAATGGGGAGCCTAATCCATCATTCACCAATAGGCAAGTCATGAACCCTAATTGAGGCTTCTCCCAATAAAGGGAGAATACTGACAGAACCCCCACCAAGCCTTGGCTAGGGGTCAGAGCCAAGGCAGGGGTTTTCATATCTGGGCAGCTGAGTTTAGTATGGGCATTGGGAGCAGTTAAGATCCTGGTACACATAATTTTATTGAAAAGCAAAGAGGGTCTAAACATGGCAGGGTTGTATGGGCTAGAGGAGCAAACATGACTGGGTTGTATGGGCCAGAGGAGGTGGAGCGGACACAATGCAGAGATCTGGCAAGGTCATTGGAGAGTGACCCTAACATTGGGGATTTAACCCAGAAAGTACATTGGTATTGGAGCTGGCATTGAGAAGAGGTCCCAGAAAGCTCATTGGCATTGTAGCCAGCATTGAGCATTGGTCCTAGAAAGAGAAAAGGCATTGTGGCAACTGAATTTCTGACTGTTTGTGAGATAACATCAGCATTGATTGCTGGCATTGGAGTCCCAGCATTGGGGATGGGACTCTATTAAAATCTGGCTTTTTGATGATTGTTTCCAGAAGTTAACTGCACAGGTTCAGTATTGTGCACAATTTGCGTTGCTTGATAGTAAGATATATATATGGGTGGTAATAGTATGAAGACTATTATCCATATTTGAATAAATAAACCCAGTTGATTGTTGGTCCAACACTAAACTTAGAATGATCCATGAGATACTGATTATGTTGAAAATTGGGGACTTCTTCCCTATCTTGGCTAGACTTAATCCACTCTCAGATTCAGAGATTTTTTAACACTAGGTGGTCCCAATCTCAGATTCAGAGATTTTTGTCTTAGTTCCTGTCACTCTGAGTTAGCGAAGATCTGCTTTAAAGGTCTGCTTCTCTTCTAAGGATATTTGATCCTTACTCTTTATCACACAAAAGAGTTTATTATTATACTACAACAATAATAAACTGAAGATGAATAGACCTTATTACTAATAAACAATCTTTTGTAAAATATGAGGGATATAAATCCTGATATTGTCAGGATTCCTAACCAAATTGGAGATTTGCATGTGTGAGCTGAAGGGAATTGATCCCAATTCAACCAAATAGCCCAAACATTTATTGTGGATAATCCTCAACGTAATTCAAGTATTTTTATTGTTAGGGATCAACCCTGGCTTACGCAGTTGACTATTGCTCCCTTGGAGTTTCCTAACCTTGTTAACAAACCAAATCCATGCGTCAAGAAAATCCTATTTGACTGAGATGACTAGCCTGCTACAGGATCCCCAATTTGTAATAATTATAGATCTTATCTTGGACTGCTTGGAAATTCACCAAAAAACCTCCCTGTTTTCCTTTATATTGTGAACTCTAAACAGATAAAGATTACTCTCTTCTTTGCCATTTTAAGTCAAATTGGCCTACCTCTATTAAATTAGAGATGGACAAATATTTAAGAATACTACTCCAGACATAGTATCCATAGTAAAGACTTTTTGACCAAGAAAAGCTAAAAGTTTATATTCTGACATCCAGGAGCTTTGGGTCCTCTGGCATTAAAAATTAAAGGATATGTGGTATCAACCCAAGTGGTAATGACAGATGATACAAATTAAAATGAATCATTGTATTAAATAAGGAAGTGCTAATGTGTGACAACAATTTAATCAGTTGTCTTCTCTATGATTGATTCCCCCTCAATCAGGTACATTTCTACAATAACAAAAAAGTCTGATGCAAGAGATAAAGAAGTGCTAACGTTGAACAACAGTTAGCCACCAACCTTCTTTAAAATTGATTTCCACCTCAATCAGGTAACATCCTACATTCCAATGATTTCTTCCTCACTTCAAGGTACTTGAAACATAAACCTATGTCTTTCATGAATATCTACCATACAAGGATCTCAGTCACCCTTGCCAAATAATTCCTTAACATCTGTATCAGCCCCAGGATGGTTGAGACCTAAATAAGATATTACTACTTAAACATTACCTTATTATAAAATGCTAGAGATTTATAGGATAATTTGGCGCCCAACTACTTAGTTGAAGTCTCAAAAAGGAAATGGCAGCCATTGCTATTAAATTTTCCTTCATTGTCTCACCAGTGACGGTCTTCCCCATCCTTGTTAGAATTTCTTCATTGGACATCCTTAAGACCTAAAATGGAAAGAGCCAGAGAACGTTGTCAGAATCCAGCAAAGGTTATGCTCACTGGTGCTATGTGCCACTGGATCCCACAATGAATAATTTAAAATAAATAATAAACTCTTAAGAAAACTAGGTTTCTACTCGAGTTTTAATATTTTTTTATGTTTTTTATTGTTTTAGTGGGGCAAAACCAAAAAAGGTCCTTTTCTCAATACTAGTATTTCCAATTTAAACTAGTTTGAATTTCAAGACCATGGGTATTTGAGGCAAAAGTATATAAAGCTGAGTCCTCCAAATTAGGAAATACAGGCTTTTGGCCTATCAGATTGAGGATAAATATTTTGAGGCAAAACTGACCCATGTGGTAATGATTTGATGAATTGTATCCAATCACCAGCAAGTAAAATCTTCTCACCTCAGCGGTGGTTAGACTCATGTGGTAATGATTGGTTAATTTTCACCGTATCATCATTGAGTAAAATTTTCTCACCTCAGTGGTGGTCAGACTCACGTGGTAATGATTGGTTAACTTGCACCCTACCATCATCGAGTAAAATCTTCTCACCTCGGTGGTAATCAGACTCATGTGGTAATGATTGGTTAATTTTCACCCTATCATTGTCAGATAAAATCTTCTCACCTCAGTGGTGGTCAGACTTGTGTGGTAATGATTGGTTAATTTTCACTGTATCATCATTGAGTAAAATCTTCTCACCTCAGCAGTAGTCAGACTCACATGGTAATGATTGGTTAACTTGTACCCTATCATCATTGGGTAAAATCTTCTCACCTCAGCAGTGGTCAGACTCATGTGGTAATGATTGGTTAATTTTCACCCTATCATTGTCAGGTAAAATCTTCTCACCTTGGCGGTGGTCAGACTCATGTGGAAATGATTGGTTAATTTGTACCCTATCATCATTGAGTAATATCTTCTCACCTTGGAGGTGATCAAACCCATGTGGTGACGAACACCCCAAATTTGGCTGATAAGTCAGAGTAATCCTATTATTGGTTATTACCTTTTTAAGCTGTTTTTTTGTTATAAGCTATATTTTTCCAATAGTTAGGATCCCACTGAGAATCCGCCAAGGTCTTTTTGCTGTGGGTACTCATATCATTAGTATCCACAATATTATTTGAAGATTAGGTAGGTGATGGACCAATCATGGTAGCAGATTTGGGGGCACTTGTACCTCCAACATTCTTTTTCTTAAGTCGAGAAGGAGATTGTCCAACATTGCCCCCCTAAAGAATGTTGGGAGGGGTGTAGGGTCGTAGGAAATGGCCATGTACCCATTTTATGGTAATTCCTGTAGCCAAAGACTTTATAGAATACTCATTTCCTCTCTTATACATGATGGTAAATGGCCCCTCCCAGTTTGATCCAAGTTTGCCACTTCAGGGAGTTATGCAATTGTGGTAATATAAAACCCTATCTGACACTTGGTAAGAAAGTAGAGGAGCTCGGAGCTCATTGGCAGCTTGGACTTCTTTAGTAACCGTTTTTGCAAGTTTGGTATAAGGTATAGGTAAGGTGGAAAGTGGGTACTCGTCCATGCAAAAGTATTCCTTCTTGCTGGGTTCTTCATGGGCTAGAACTAAGGGGACTTCATAATTGAGCAATGACAAGAACCCTTGCTTCATATTGATAATGCTGTCATATTCAATCATAAACTGAGTACCTATAAGCATATCATAATCATTATTATCCAAAGCCACTGCAGGGGCCAATAGAATAAGCTTCCCAATATGCTTAGGAAGGGATGAGTAAGCACCCAGTGCGCGGGTGTTATTATGACCGGCGGTTCCAAAGTCTTGGTTGTACTCCAAGTCAGGTGCAAGTTTGATTTTTTTCATCAACTTGGAGATTACGTTCACTGGGGAGCCTGTATCTAAGATAGCCATCACCTGAACTTTTTGGATAACCACTTTGACCTTCATAATTATCCCCCCAAAAGTGGGTGATAGTGCTAAGACCTTCTTAAGATAGAAATTGGAGGTTAATTTGCACGCGATCTTGAAGTAATTTTCCTGGATGGACTGCATGGTATGGCCATGCTGGATAGGGCGAATAAGGTGAGACAACTCCTCATCTGCGTCGCTGGTAGTATCAATAATGACTGGCTCCCCTAAAACTTGGCAGAGATACATCTCTTCAGGTATGGTGGATTCATCTACTCCTCCAGCATTCAAACGATTGGGTACTTTCACTTCAGCAGGTACTCCTACAACATAATAGCTGACCTCATCCGTACCCCCCTCAGAATCATCCCCTGGGGTATTAGTAACGCGAGGTACTGGCATAAGTTGTTTAGATGAGTCAGGCACATGAGATTTGTCAGCAATAGGTGTGCCTTTCCCTATGCTGACATTACTTTTCCCTACTCCTGTTCCTCAGCGTAAAGGATAAATTAAGCTTGATAGGAGCTGATCAGCGTTTCTGGCTGTGTCAATAGTTTCCATACAACCTATAGCTTGGTGGAGGTAAGTATCCTTTGGTATGGTAGTTTCATCTACTCTTTCAGCGGTTAGGCGATCAGGGATCTCCACTTCTGTGGGAGCTCCCAATAAGTAGTACCCAACATCATTGTAACCCCCCTCAGAGTCAGCCTCAGGGGTATTCTCAACCATGGGCAAGGTTGTAATTGAAGTGGGGAGACAGCCACAAGAGGTGGGGTAATTAGCTTTGCTTTAACCGGCATTTTTACAACCCCAGTAGTTCTGGAGGATATACCTTTAGGGCGCGCACCTATTGACTGAGCTGAAGGGAAAACCACAGTAGGGATCTCCACTTTTCATGAATGAGGAATGTCCGTTTTAAGTTGCACTGAAGCAGCAGGTTCTGCAGGGAGAATAGGCACAGGTGGTCTCACTTCTAACAGTTCAATAGGCTGCAGCTCACCTAAAGGAATATGGGCGACGTCTAACAAAGCCTCTTTTATATCATGGAAAGTTGTAAAGTGGCGTTTCACTGATATGATATGCCTGGCGAAAGAGAGTTGTGAAGCTGACCCTGTTAATATGGTGGCAATAGCATCATCAAGGGTAAGCAGGTTAGACATAGCCAGCCTTTGGGCAGTGAGATAGAACCGCTCAGCAAAACTAAAGGGGGTTTCACCCTCATACATGGTAAGGCGCATGAAAGCCTGTTTTTCCCTGTATAAGCTCTGCTTAATCCAAATTCAGCCAAGAGGGCCTTCTTAACATCTGGCCAGGTGCTGAGGATCCAGGTGAGGAACGATCAACTCTTGGGATTTGCAGCTTAAACAGGGAAGAATGTACTGAACTTTATGTTTATTAGTGGCGCCATCCATCGCAGCTTCATAAATGTACAAAAAGGAGGCAATGCTCCCTTCACCTGGGGTGTATCTGTCCTTTATAGGTAATTTAAACGGCCGTTGCTCTAGATTTTTGATATGGGAGAAAGAGCTGGCTAGTTGCTTCTCGAGAGCAACTAATCATGATTCAGGAGAGCTGCTCATGTTTACAGCCTCCATTGCTTTAATACTTTATCAAAATATTCAGGGTATCCCCCTGTAGTGAGCACCAGTTTGTCAGAATCCAGCAAAGGTTATGCTCGCTGGTGCTATGTGCCACTGGATCCCACAATGGATAATTTAAAATAAATAATAAACTCTTAAGAAAACTAGGTTTCTACTCAAGTTTTAATGTTTTTTTATGTTTTTTATTGTTTTAGCAGGGCAAAACCAAAAAAGGTCCTTTTCTCAATACTAGTATTTCCTATTTAAACTAGTTCAAATTTTGAGACTGTGGGTATTCAAGGCAAAATTATATAAAGCTGGGTCCTCCAAATTAGGAAATATAGGCTTTTGGCCTATCAGATTGAGGATAAATATTTTGAGGCAAAACTGACCCATGTGGTAACAATTTGATGAATTGTATCCAATCACCAGTGAGTAAAATCTTCTCACCTCAGCGGTGGTCAGACTCAAATGGTAATGATTGGTTAATTTTCACCCTATCATCATCAGGTAAAATCTTCTCACCTCAGCGGTGGTCAGACTCACATGGTAATGATTGGTTAACTTGCACCCTATCATCGTTGAGTAATATCTTCTCACCTTGGCAGTGGTCATACTCATGTGGTAATGATTGGTTAATTTTCACCCTATCATCAACAGGTAAAATCTTCTCACCTCAGCGATGGTCAGACCATGTGGTAATGATTGTTTAATTTGCACCCTATCATTGTTGAGTAATATCTTCTCACCTTGGAGGTGATCAAACCCATGTGGTGACGAACACCCCAAATTTGGCTGAGAAGTCAGAGTAATCCTATTATTGGTTATTACCTTTTTAAGCTGTTTTTTTGCTATAAGCTATATTTTTCCAATAGTTAGGATCCCACTGAGAATCCGCCAAGGTCTTTTTGCTGTGGGTACTCATATCATTGATATCCACAATATTATTTGAAGATTGGGCAGGTGATGGACCAATCATGGTAGCAGATTTGGGGGCACTCATACCTCCAACATTCTTTTTTTATGTCAAGAAGATGATTGTCTGACAAACGTGTTACCTGCCATTCCCAGTCAATCACAGCGAACCAACCACTTTTGGATAGTAACCTGTTTAGGTAATAGGAATCTTTACCATTTATAGCAGGTCACAAACAAACTGATTAATTTGCTAGTTTCAGGCGGCATCACTCAACTCACAACTGCTGATTAAATTTCCAATCAGTTGGTGATATAACCCAACCAATCTTAATTTCTAGATCTAATAGTTAATCAACAATCAACTATAAGATACCTCAATCTCATTGGCAATTCTGCCTGACAAGATCCTAAGCATTTTTATGGATCTAACATAAGGATCCAATCCCAGGGAATTACCCAAAAATTTGCTGACATTATTAACTGAAATTGAAATCATTTAATATCCAATTCATTCACTAGCGGGACTTATCCCTTTGAAAAACAGCAGATAAACTAGGAAGCTGGAAAGGTGGGCAAAAATTACAATACATTCCCCCACTTGCCTAGATTTTCAGCAAGAATAAGATTGGGACAGGAGAATGCCACCTCAGGCCAGTCAAATACTTTCAAGTTTCCAGCAGAGCACACTCATTCCACACTCAACGCTGCTCATGACAACCTTTGGCCTGTGGATCTCTTTCTTTCTTCCTCACTGCCACCTACTCAGAGTGCGGTCCTCATGACTCACTACCATGCTGGCCTAGTTGGTTTGTTTGTGCCAATGCTATGCCTGGAAAGACAGTTCCCCCCAATCAGGGCTATACAACTCTTAGTTGTTTACAAAATCTTAGTTTGGCATCCTTGATTCCTTAGTCTCCCTCCTCATCATTGTCAGGAGGTTACTACCATTGATGTCTTTCTTTCAACAAAAATAAGAATGATTGATTGTACTTGCTCTTGTTATTTTTTCTCCTAATAACCTTTTTGCTCATATCATTCTTGCATATTTTCTTTATTGAAGAGCTTATTTCATAGATTAAAAATTAATTGTGCTGAGATTAGAGTAAATAATAGCTTAATTAATATCAAAGCGAATAATGTCAACAATAAAAAGTTGGACATCCCCAGCTTATCCAGCTTTTATGTCAAAAACGTCTAACTCCAGTACCAGAAATATATGGACAATCTTTCTACTGAAGATGTCCATCTCTTCCGATTGATGAGTTATACTGCTTTAAGAAATCTCTTTTATGGTCCCCCAGGACCTATACTCTAAGTTAAGGGTGTGTAGGCAGTCCTTCCGCTGAACTACTGGAAACAGTATCCAATCCCAACTAAACCAGAAAAGCTACCAT